>PVHY01005296.1:0-84526 GCA_004024945.1 Uropsilus gracilis
ACCTGAGGGGGACTGGACCTAAGGGGGGGCTGTATATGAGGGGGACCTGGACCTGAGGGGCAGCTAGATATGAGGGGGAGCTGCATCTGAGGTGTGGGCTGGACCTGAGGGGGACTGGATTTGAAGGGGTAGCCACATCTGAGGTGGGGGCTGGATCTCAGGGGGGAGCTGGATCTCAGGGGGGTGTTGGACCTCAGGGGGGAGCTTGATCTGAAGGAGGAACTGGACCTAATGTGGTGTCTGGACCTGAGGTAGGGCCTGGATCTCAGGGGAGAGCTGGATCTGAAGGGGCAGCACCTGGGGATAGGGAGGTTTTTTTTTTTTTTTCTCATTTAATTTGCTTTTAAGACTTGCTATTTCTTTGTTTCACCAATCCAATCCAAAATGGCCTAGAATATCTTGGGACACTTTCTAGTCCTTGCAGCATCATGCAGACATACACAAAGATCCTGCGCCTAGCTCAGGGTCACTCTCTCCCCCTTGACGACCATCACTGGAATGAGAACAGCAGCCGGCCGTGTGGGTTCTCGGCTACCTCCTGGCATGGCAGGGTATACCGCCCCATCAGTGCTACCCTGAGAACACCCCTGAGAACTCAGTTCCTGTGTGTCTGGGGTCCGGGGTGCAGGTTAGATGTGGCTGCCCATGGTCAAGCCGCCCCTGGGCAGAGCTGGTGGTGGGGCTAGACCCAGTGGACCCGGAGGCCTGTCTCTGCCCGTGGCCGGTGCCTGTGAGGAGTCCTGGCTGCCGAGGGCTGATGCCCTGCCCTGGCTGGCAGGTGTAAGAGAATTTGGGGGCTTCTGATATGAAAACTCAGGGACCAGGGCTTGGGTGGAGCAGACAAGTCTCAGGTGTGGCTCTGGTTAGGCTCCCCCAGGGGAGGGGGGGGTGCTACCACGCCGGTGTCACCACTGTATCCAGCCCTGTTCTGTCCACTGGAAGACGTGAGTCTCCTACACGTGATGTGTGCATGAGCAGCAACTTGACTGGACGCCTGCCTAGTGTGTTTCGGTCGAAGGGAGGACAAGGAAGCCCTGTGTGGGCCCAGCTATGCTGACCCCGGGGCACCGAGGGCTGGTATACACGGGACCTGGCAAGGAGCCATGGGGGTTCAGCTCCCCCAAACCTGTCCCCCCAGCTTGCCTCGCCCCCCACCCCCAGCCTGCAGTGCTCTCCCCCAGCCTTGGCCTTCAGCCTCTGACACAGCCTCAGCCTCCCCTCTGCCCTTTCTCTCAGCCTCCCTCCCGCCCTTCCTGACTGGTGACCCTGTCTCTCGTGCCACTGTTTCTGGGGGTCTGAGGGTGTTTCTGGACGGCCTCTGTGGTGTCTCCCAGCAGAAGCTGATCGGCTGCCCCATGTTTGCCATCACAGGCACTGACACCCCCCCAATCGGCCTCCCTAAAGCCACTTTGTTCAATGATCTCACCCGGTGGCTTCCAGGGATCATCAAGAAACGTGGTGTTTTTCTGTCATCTGCTTACAAAGTGACTTCTATGCATACATATAGGGAAAGAAAACTTTTAAAAATAGCTTCTGAAAGTCTCTGGCTCGTAGCTGTTCATTGGTTACATGTGCATGACAAATGCAGCCTTTTAACTATTTAATCCGGCCACAAAATGATAGAAAACATCGGTTGTGTCTAAATCGGCTTGCAGATTCGGGAAAGGAGATGATTGCAGAGAAGGAGAAGCTGGTGGGTGGTGGGGATGGGGGCCTAGCAGGGTGAGCAGAGATTGGGGGAGCAGGGAGGAAGTTTCAGGCTGAGGGGAGCCATAATGAGAAGGTCCCACAGCCACCATCTCTCCATTGTCAAGTGGCTTCTTCCACAGAAACTTAATAAGTAACTAAAACTGCAAGTTTTCGTAAAATTGATCATTTCAGGGTGTTGATTCCACGATGAGCTGCTCACTGGAAATCCAGAAGTTGGATTTGGGGGAGAGCTCTCGGGATCAGGGGGCCCACAGAGACAGGGGGGAAGCTTGGGGGTACCAGAGGCAGGAGGTAGTAGGTTCTGGGAAACCCTTCTGCGCTTGTTAACAAAAGGGCAGTGGCCACCATCTGCGGGAAGCTGGGTAGGGGCTGGGGAAACCCGTGTCCCCTGCAGAGTGTGGGTGAAGCCTTCCTTGGAATTCTGACTCACTTGGCCTGCTGCTGCCTCAGGGCCTGGAGCAGCTGCCAGGGAAGAAAGGAACTTTCTTGTTCTGTGAGTGAGGAGACATTCCCACCTGGGTGGACCCAGCTCTTTGATGTTTTCTGGAAGAGGTGGGTGAAGCAGGAATCCCTGGCAGCTCGTGAGTTACAAGTCCTGATTTAGCCGCTAGGGGGCAGAAGCGGCCCTGCAAAGCCCGGGGCCGGCCATTGGGATCTTGCCTGGCGGCAGCCTCAGGAAAATCAGGGCTGCCACCTCAGAGAACAGCAGTGCGAGCAGCGCCTTGCTCCTTCTCTGGTAAGAACCAAGTTTCTAAATACCTGGCTCTGCCGAAAAGATCCCGAATGCCTGTGTGCAAATACAAGTGGCTAAGAAAAAGTCCGATTTATATTTTCATGTTTCCTGCAGTGTTTGCAGGTGATGAATCCTTGTTAACTTGCACATGAACTTTTCAGCTCTCCTACCAAAAATTGCAGAATGTGCACTCGGTGTGCAAATGCAGAGATAATGTCTTTTCAGGGACAAACAGCATGGGTGAGATTACATTTACTTCAGGAACTTTCCTGCCTTGAAGCCACCTTTCTTTTGGGGTGACTCCTAGGCTGATGTTTTTAACCTGGTGAATGAGCTTGTCGAGAACAAATAAGTAGGTTTACCTGAAAACAAACGCTGTTTTTGTATTTGACTCAGTGAATGTTTACTGAATGCTCAAACCTGGAGTGCTAGTTTTTTTTTTTTTTCTTACATGCTGTGTGGTAAGTTTTCATATCTATGTACAAGCATACATAGAAATGCTCATGAAACTGATTTCTAGAAATGTATTGTTGGGTATAGGAGGTATATGTTACTGATTGAGGAGAACAGGTAAAGCAGTTTGCAGACTGATTCTTGTTTTTGTGAAAAGTATGTGTGTTTGGGTAAAGTCTGAGTACCATCAGCAATTAAGGTTTCCCTGAGCATGAGGTCCTCCCTCCCACCCCTCCTTCCTTTCCTTCTTTCTGTTGTGTAATACATTTAACACAGATGTCAGGCCATCTCTCTAGATGGTCTGCTTTCTCTACGGTGGCCAGGAGTTGTTAGTTACAGCTTCACAACAGATTTGTTTTATTTGCATATTCGAAGGGCTTTTGAGCTTGTCCACACACGATATTGTCAGTGTCTGCGAACTGCTTCCCCTGATGCTACCAACCATTTCCCCAATACAGCCAGTGTGGTAACAGCTTGTCAAGATGATACTGAACATGCGAAGAGGAAAAAACAAAATCTTAAAAGACTGTGCTTCCCAAAGACTGTCCTGGCATACATGCCAGTTGTCTGTCCTTCTCACTGAGTCGTGTCCTCAGTGATGACCCAGGACCGTAGGTGGGAGGCGGTCAGCTCTATGAGCGCTGTGAGTTTAAGTTCTTAGACAGATGTTGCCTTCCAGGAAAGTAGAGATTGTTTCTTTGAGACTTTTCCAAGCCACATGTGATCCTTGTAAGGAGTGTGTAAGAGGGGGCATTTCCTAGTCAATTGATGAAGAGAGAAGGTAAGGGAAATGTCACATCTTTAGAGATGGCCCGACAAGGGACATGATAAAGACAAATTGCTAGCGCAGGTTTGCTTGGCCAGCTAAAATTAAGTGTGTTAAGATGGGGTCGCTAGTATGTACACTGTACACCCTCTCCTTTAGCTGAGTAGTAACTCCAAAGGCAGTGGTGTTTGCTGTGGGGCTTTCTCAGCAAATGACTAGCGCTTGCTCTCCCTGAAGTATATTGGTTGATTCAGTTCTTAAGCTAATCCTATAAGGTTGGTGCTTTTCCATGTACGGGAGAAGACATTAAGGCATAAGGAAATTGCAAGAATTGCCTGCTGGGTATTAAAAGGAAGTTCTGGGGTTTTAACCCATTATGCCAATCTTCCTTTGGAGTCTATTTTATCATTTATCACATCCTGATAATACCCACCAAGCACCTAAGGCAATTCTGGAGACTTCCCGCTGGAGTTTGGATTGGGAAGTGTTGAATATTATGATCACAGGTGCTTTGGTAAGATCGTGAAATATGGAGCAGGCAGGTTTTAAGCTGTCTCTATTGTTGTCGTCTGTCTTTCATACATTTCTTAGCAGAGTTTATTATTGCATATTTCATTGTGAAGTTTCGAGTGAGGCAATCATAAACAGCTTTCCCCAGTGGCTCAGATGACAGACCCCTCCGTCTGTGGAACATCTCCGGAGAGGAGACTCCCTGGACCTTGCTTTGTGAAGCTGGGGAAAGCTCCCCCATCAGCCTGGGTGCAGCCTTCCCTACGCTTAGGTCCCTGAGGCTCTATTATCTCAACAGCCAGGTTTGCTCGCTTTCGTCTGTGTCTTCTTCCTTCTAAATTATAAGCTGCTGCCAGATTTATATTTCTAAAGCTTGGCTCCGATCACTTTACCTTCCTGATCAGAAGTAAACCTTCCCTCCTCACACTAAAATAATTCCAGATGGACCAGCGACTTAAGTGGAACAAATACAAAACTACAGAATCAGTGGAAAGAAGCACGGCTGAATTAATTTCAAATCTCACAGTGAGAAAATTTCTTACGAGTCGAGTGTTAAACACAAAGCCTTAAATAAAATTTTGGCAAATTTGACTGGATAAAAATAACATCTTGCAGGCAACTGTTATGTAAGTTTAAACAAATTATAACTAGATATACAACTAATGGCTTGTTTCCATAATTAAGGATTCATTCCAATTTGTAAGCAGAAGACAAACCTGAACCCACAGGAAAATGGACACATGGTAGGAACAAAAATTTCAGAAAAAGAATTTCAGACAAACCGCGGTCACTACAAGACCCTAAACTTTATTCAAAATATTATAGAGAAAAATGCAGCTACTCTTTTTTCACCAACCACTGGTTTGAAGGATGGTAACATCTAGTGGTTTAGAGATGCAAACACAAAATGTATACTCCTGGGTGGAGGAGGTGAGGGTGTGAATTTGACAGACTTTGAAAGAACAAGTTGACAATGTCAGAATCAGAGCAGGCATAGACTCATTTACCCAGAAGTTCCGGTATTAGAAATCCCCTTTGACTCGAATCACTTCTGAACTCCAGAGGAGTCACGAAAGGATGCTTGAATTGTTTGACTACTTAAAAAAAAAACTGGAAGTTGCACAAGTGATTACTGGTTATGTACATGAAGATACAACACAGTGAGAATGGAGGCAGCTGGTAGTAATACAAACTCAACCCTGTGAATCTGCATTACTGTTAGAACAGCCATATTAGCCTTGTATTTTTCCTGTAAAATACCCAAGAAGCTGGTCCACTGGAGGAAGGGGAGCGAGGAAAAGTGAGAAGTGAAAGCAGTAGTGCCTTCTTCCTTTTCATATTTTCCAAGCCATGTTTATTTGGTAAAAATAAAAAAGAGTAAAAGTGGGAGAAAGAGACTCCGGCCATATTTCTGACATTCAAAACCTAAACTCCTCATTTTGGTTGTTTTTTGGGGCCCTTTAGCCTCTGGGTTGAACTTGCCTTTTAAGCTTTATTCCTCAGTATATTGTCTTCCTGTTGTTTCCAGGTCACTTGCTGTGTTCTGGTGACATCCTGCTCATACACCTACCACCTCAGTCCCTTCCCCTTCCTCTCCTGCTGTCTCCCTGCCCAGCTTCCTGCTGATGCCACCTCAGTGCCCAGGGACTCTAGCCCCACCCCCTGCCCCTTCTCTCACCTTCCCTGGATGTCCCACTTGAGATGAGTGTCTCTGTCTGTGACTCACATCACCAGAGTTTGATGCTGGTGTGACTCTTACCTCAGGCTCCTGGGTGCCTGCTGCTACCAGTGCAGAAGAGCCAGTCTGGGGCATTGTGGTACAGGGATGTCCCTAGTGCCTGGCATCAAGGCTCTGAACAGGCCTGGCAGGTCCACCGAGGGGTCTTGGCCTCTATCAGTGACATGAGCGGAAGTAAGGACAGCCACACTCTCCTTAGAAGTGTCTGTAGCTGCAGCCATCTTGGAGAGCCTTGTGTGCGAGGGCACCTGCTGGTGGCTTTGGGGTGCAGCAGGCAACTCCAGCCCAGGGTGCCATGCCTGGAGGTTCTGGGTCCTATGACTTCCTGGGACTCACACGGGCCACTGGCTGAGCCCCAAGGGAGGCCGGGTCTCTGGCGCAGTGGCCTCCCTCTCCTCCCTACCTTACATGCCACCTCCTCCTTTCCAAGCACCTCATTGTTTGGGACGCTGCCAGGGAAGAGGTTAAAGTCCACCCATTCAGGTGTCAGCTCGTCGAGTGAATAATCTGGGCCCGCATTCCTGAGCGTGACCCCTTTTCAGAACCTGCCTAGTTGAGACGTCACTTTGCTGACAGCCAGGCACTTAGACTCGCAGAGAGAACCACCAGTGTTCCCCCTTTCTCAGATGTTCCCTAACAATTAACGCAGCCCTCACTTGACACCCTCTTCCCGTGTTTGGCTTTGTAAACCCTGGTCCCTTTTTCTATGAATTCCAGACATTAATATTTTCTTTCACGCAAAGGCCGCCATTCACCCGTGAAACAGTTTGAACATTATGTAGCTGTCAGATGCCTGGGGATTACCCAGTATGCTTTGCCTGTGAGAAAGTGACACCGCCGAGCCCAGTTTTGAGATGTTTATTTTGAGAGCACGCTGACAAGCATGAAGGCCTGATCCCACAGTGGTAATTTCATTTAATTAAAGGACTCTTTTTATTATAGTCCCCCCCACTTTTTTATATCTCTGTATCAGAATGATGTTAGAGCCTGACTTGCCAGAGGCGCCCCCTGTTAAACGCAGGGGGTGGGTGCGGGCTAACTCCCCGGGGCTCCCTTGGCTTCCAGCACAACCTCTCTGATGCCCCCGCTGCCACTCAGCCTGGTGTGTGTTGCCTGTGTGCGTCCTGGTTTCAAACAGGCGCTGCTGGCCTTCGACCCAGCTGGGCTGCAATGGGAGTGTTGGTGATGTCTCTGCACATTTGTCCTTTGCTTTCTTTGTCTTCAAGTCAGTGGCTTTGGGCACCGCCTAGTTTACCTGTAGGACTTCTAGATCGGTTCTGCCATCTTCCTGTTGCTCTTGAACAAGGGCCTGAGGTCCCTTCCTTCTCAGCCATGGAGCTAAGTAGACATAAAAGCTAAAAACAAACTAGACATTAGCATCATCAAGGGTGGCGTGGACGCTTTGGCAAATGTCTGTACCGAGTGACCTCGCTGACATGTGACTGACTATTAGGTTATATTTCCTTGGGTCAACCGTCAGTAATTCATGCTGATGGACGCACGAGCCTCTACTGGGCACGATCCCGGGCACCTAGGGTGCATGGCTTTACAGACAGACTGCTGGTCTTGGTGGGTGGTCACTGTTCTGCCCCATCAGTTCAGTGTCCGAGCTCCCTGGGTAGGGGGGGGCTTTCCCCGTTTGCTACCCCCCAACCCCTTCACTCTCCTATGGGCCTTCTCCACTCACCATTTGCTAGTTTTGGGGAGCACAGGTCTCCCACACACACTTGTGCTCTGTGTGACGCACACATGTGACGCATCGTTCATGAGTTACCATTGCAGGCACTTTTCTTCCTCTATTGATCTGGAAAGTGGAAGGAGGGTCCGTCTTAGGCCCTTTTTCTGCTTCAGACAGAAGGGCTGAGAGAGATTATTCATTCCTTTTGGCGTCTGTTTCAAAGCTCCCGGGAGGAGCGGTGGGTCAGGGGGGTCGCCCCAGGACCAGCTGAGGGCCTGGCTGGTGTGACGTTCAGCAGGCCTGGGAGGAACAAAGCCCCTGCTCTTCTGCAGGTGGGGCGGCAGAAGAATGGCGACTTTGTCGGCTTAATCTCCAAGCCCCCCACCTCCAGGCTGGGTGGGTCACCCCGTCTTTTGAGCCGGTGGCTCCAGCAACGGGTTTATTTATTATGATGACCTTGTAACGTCCAGGATTCTGCTGAGCCAGCCATCTGGCCCAGCGTTTGTGCAGGCCTTTCTCCCCTCAGCTCAGTCTCCCTGCCATTCTGACCCCAGGGTCTGGTGCTAGGGGGATTGTGTTTCTTGAATCTTCGAGGGTGGCGTGGTGATGACATGGCCACAATGAAACAAAGCAGAGAAAGGTCAAGGAGCCCGTTTATATTCTACCAGAAAGGCAAGGAAGAAGCAGGCGTTTATCCCAAATGGGTTGATTTCTCTCTCCTTTCCACTGCCAGGGGTTTTGTCTCCACTCGGGGAGATGTGTGCTCTGGGTGTGTCGAGAGAGTTGCTGAACTCCCTGAGGGTGTGCGAAGGACCTTTACTTACTGGAGAACCTCGCTTGGAGAGGTATATTTTAAAGCTCTGTCATGTTCTCTTTTTCTTTTAAAGGCACAAGCGATCCCTATGTGAAGTTTAAGCTAAATGGGAAGACACTGTACAAAAGCAAAGTCATATATAAGAACTTGAACCCAGTTTGGGACGAGATTGTTGTATTACCCATCCAAAGCCTTGATCAAAAGCTACGTGTGAAGGTAATCCCAGATGACTTTCCAATCAACTCTTTTATTTAAAATCATTCCTTTCTCAGCAATCTCTGTCCTCTTAAAAGGGAACTTCCCCAAATGAACTCTTTCATTATTTCTCAGCACTGGGTTGAAAAAATCTTAGCCAGAAAGGGATTCCTTATACCCTTTGTAGGAAATCAGATCAATGAACTATGAGCTACCAAAAATTACAGGAAAAATAATGCCTTCATTGGCTTTGTTTAAACTTACGGAATGTGGAAGAATTATCTGTTCAGGATCGCCAAGTATGGAAGCCTTTCTCATTAGGAATAACTTTGTCCTTATAAAGCTCCGAGCTATCGACTCTAAGCCTCAATTGCTCAAACATCTGGGTTAAAATTGCATGAGTTGAGTACAGGCTGGGATTGCTATAGAATATTTAGCAAATTCCTATTTAATTGGCAGATCTGCTCACTGTGAAAATACTAAATTTTAATGAGCGACCGTTTAAACTACAGCGAGTAGGCTGTTGCACATAACATTTTAATGCCTATGAACACTGCCTTAAAAGTATTTTCTGCTGTTGTTTTGGTTGTGGAAGGCAAAATGGGCCAGCTTGAATCATTTTTGTTACCTCCATCAACTTGATCCAATTCCTCTGTAACTGTGCAGTGCAAATTATGTTTAGATATAGATCTAGACTGATTTCCAAATTCTTAGGCTGTTGCATTTATTAATGTTTGATAAACTCTGTCAGTTTCTCATGTCACCATGTCACTCGCCTTCCCCCTCTCTGTAGGTGTATGATCGAGATCTAACTACATCTGACTTCATGGGTTCTGCCTTTATCATCCTCAGTGATCTTGAACTTAACAGGTATTGTATTTTTATCTTTGAGTTGTTCCCAATGAACTTTAGAAGGAACTCGAGACAATGTTGAATTCATTTGTCCAGATCAGATGACCAAAAATTCTGAACAGATGAAAGAGAACATTAAAATGTGCATTTTTCTATGATTTTTCTTTTCACACTTCCCAGGCTGTTAGTCAGATAGTAAATCTTTCATCATGTGTTTAAAGATGTGTGTGGCAACTTATACTTTCCCTTGCTAATGTTTGGGTTTATGAATTCACGTAGTTTAAGATTAAGTGTGTTTAAACTTTATTTAGGAGAGAAGGGAGAAGAATTGCTTAGCCAACTGTTGAATTTGACAGTATCAGACAGTTTCTCTCTCCTGAAGTTGGTTGGTTTGCACTGAATTCGGTGCTTTCTTAACCTTATTCAGAGGCAGGAGACTAGCCACCCGCTTGGACGACTTTCTCTGCGTATACAGCCTCGTCAGCACTTGCTAACACTGTTTCTCACTCTTCACTTGTAGAACAACTGAGCATATTTTAAAATTGGAAGATCCCAATAGTTTAGAAGATGACATGGGAGTGATTGTGTTAAATTTGAACCTAGTCGTGAAACAGGGCGATTTCAAGAGACATGTAAGTTTGACCCTTTTGTTTTTTTTTTTAAATTCTTCATAACTATTGTCTTTTGATAACTGAACTCCTGAATGACAGACAATATTATTATTATTTTGGTATATAAACAGTCTTATAAAAACTTACAAATCCCTACCTGTGGTTATGGACATGCTTTCATTTGAAACATTGGAAAGAAAATGCATGAAGAAATTATCTCTGTTTTGGTTAGCAGTGCATTTTATTTTGTTGTTATGAAAATGCATCCAGAGCTTGTGACAGGTCATCTGAAATATACTTATTAATGTTAAGGTTCCACTTACTGTTTTCTTAGGCACTAAATGACTTAGATGTTATGCATGGTTGGAAAGCCGTTCCCAGGGTTTCAGTATTAACATCCCCAAACATATATTGGAAGATTTTTCCTTCTTTAGGCTACCAACTTTCCTCCTGCTTTAGAAAGATGGAAATTCTAGTATTATCTGGTCTATTCTCTGGAAATACTGAAAGCACTACTGTTTGAAGTTGTCTGTAAGAATGAATAACTTCAGATTAGTAATGATATGATGGGATGTCTGTTCTCATGAGCAAATATGTGAACACATATCATAACTTATTTTATATTGAGGGTTAGACCTTACTTTCAAGGATGAAAGTGGGAACAAAAAGCCTGTTTGAGTGTAACTTATTTGAAGGTATTTTTAGAGCTAAGTAAAATACTTGAAAAAGAGCCACAATGTGTTAAAATTAGGTATATTTGCCCCAATTTTAGCACCTGATATGAAAGAAAATCTGAAACCTGTTTATAGATTAGACTTCCAGTAATACTTCCTGAATTGAAGCAGTGGGATCATTGAGGATACTATTCTTCATTTTGACATTACCTTTCCTTTTATTTGTCATTTATTTTCATGATGAAAATCTAGTAAATGCTCAGATGATAGTTTGAAGAAGTAGGGAAACTACACACTGACATTTCGATTGCCAGAAGGTCAACTACGTAGTGGCTATTTTTAATTTGAATTCTTTAGAGAATTTCCTTGACAATAACTGAGAAAATAAAGCTCTGCTTATTAATTTTTAAGAGGTGGCATATGAGTGAGACCTCAATAAAGCTGATATTTTGATGTTGAAATGTCCTAATATTAAAAATAAACTTTTTTTTTCTATCCAGTATAATGAAGGAGGGATTTTCTTTAACTTCTCTCTTAGTTTTAGCAGCACTGGATTGAATTCAACGCACAGAGGACCTGAGCTGAATACAAGCTTACAATAACGGACTCTGCTTCCAAGTATCACTGGCCCCATGCTTAAGCAATTGCCAGCTGATGTGTTCTAAAATTTCTTTTACATGAGTAAATGGGGTCCGTCAGGTCAGGTCATATGTCCGGGTAAAAAGTTGTATATTTAGGCTATATATTTATTCCCCTTACACATTTTTCTGTAGTCTCTTGGAGTATGTTCAGCAATAACCCTCCTTTTAAGTATTTTTAATCTATTTGAAAGATTTATCTATTGCCAGAATTGAAAGTCATAAAGTCATGCCATTTTAGTTGTCATTTCAAATTGCAGAACAGTTAATGTTAGATGCAACTTGAATTTGCTTCTGTAAAACATCTGAGAGCATATAGCTGCAAAGTCCAAAGACTGGATGCTTTTGTCCTCTTATAAGGGTTGACTCTTCTTGCCTTCACACCACTCTCCTGCTTTTGAGGGTTTGCTACACAGCAAATCTGCTCACACATTCTCCTTTTCCTTCCTTTTGCTCGAACAACAGGAACCAAGTGTCTAGGTCTTTATGTTACTATATTTCCTTAAGATGTTGTAATATAGAAAACCCTGCCTGCTCTCATGTTCTAATCATATCACACATCATATATATGTAACATTATATGTGAGGACATAATATTAATTATAAATTATATATTATTAATTATTAGTAAATCATACATTATTAATTTTTAATAATAAAATATCTATTCATATCTAAAATTTTTGATTGAGGTGTACCTGAGCAAGGAATCGATTCTCTGGCTTATCACTGTGCTTCTTTGGATATCATGGATGCTATAGAAAGTGTATATATATAATATATATAGCATTATATATAAATATATATATTTATATAAAATATATATAGCGATATGTATAATTATATATAAAATATATAAAATAGAAATTATATATAAAATAGCAATTAGTTTCTATTAAATTTAAGCTCATTTTGTTTATACTGAAATATGTGGACACTGGGTTTTTCAGTGGGAGCCCTGGAGGCTGGAAAGACAATAGACTGTTGAACTAGAACTAATTTCTTTATAAAGTTCATTTGTACCTGAAGTCTGATGGAGACATTTCTGTTTTAATTCCCAGTTTTGTTGCCATATTTCTTCCTCTTATCATCAAGACTGCCTTTGTGGCTTTCACCTGACAAAGAACCAAACATGTGTAGAATGTCTGGGCTCTCTCGCATCCAAGGTGAAATAGTGAGCTCTGCTTAGCGGGGAAGGTTCTGGCTGGAAGTTTCTCAAACTTCTGTTTCTTTTTTCTCTTTCCCTCAACTGGGAATGGCTGCTAGGCTCAGGGATGATCATCACAGCACCTGGGCTTGTGTTCCAGCTTGCTGGTTGAGAAGCTGAGTGATCAGGTCAAATGCACAGAATTTCCTAACCTCTCTCAGCTACAGTTTCCTTGTGAGCAAAATGGAAATGAAAACCAGGGTGTCTCCTTTACAGAACTGCAGGGATTAAAGTGATCAGAAACAGGGGCTGGCATGAGACGGGCACTCTGGTGGCTCTAAAGGCTGGTGCAGGGCAGGTACTCGGGTCATTTTCCACTAAGATCGATATCCATTTTGTTTTATCTTTTATGATTATTATAAAATCAAAAGACCAGTGTATCAAAAGGCTCCATGTAGCCTCTGTGCTAGTATGATTAGGGTTAATTTTGGTGGTGGTTTGCGTGAAAATATCGCTCAATATGTTGCTGGGGAAATGCAAGACTGGGTTGCAAGGCCCAGATCAGAGTATCTGTAACTCCATGCCTTTCGCTGCATGTGAGCTTCACAATTTCACCCAGGGAAGTGTTTGTAATGTGAAATATTTTCAGGTCTTTTCTGTCCACTATTTGTATTTACTGGTCACTGTTATGTTTGCACATTTCCCCAAAAGATTGCTTAATTTCTGGTTTCTGATTTATTGGGAAGACATCTTGGCAAAGAGGATAGGTCATTTGCCTAAAGGTATTTTTCCCTTAAGCATAATAGTAAATGTGGTCTGCTCGATTAGATTCATAATTGAGTTGTAATCTCCCAAATTTATCCAAGTTTTAACATCCAGTTAGCTGGTTAACCAGCCAGAGTAGAGCTTTGCACTGCTGGATGGTGAAATGAGAGGATTTTGCTAGAAGAGAATTCTAATTGTAGCAGAAATCCAGCAGCTTTAGCATGACAAATGAGAGTTCAAAAGAGAACGGTGGGGAAGTTACACTGTGCTCAGAAAATGTTTTCTCCGTTTCCTCAAGGGCTGTGCTAGCCTCAGATGTATCAGGAGGAGCTCAGAGCTTTCTCTATGATTTTTAATATTGAGCTTTAACCAGTGATGGTATGGAATTATTTTTTCCTAGTATCTAAATTATGAACAATTAAACATGAAGTAATATTGCCTGTGACTTTCTTAAAAACTTTCATCATTATAGCTGCATATTTACAGTAGGAAACAACTGTCTTTCTCTGCTTTTAGAGGTAAAAGTAGTGTTTTAAAGACAATTAAAAACAGAAATGTGCTTTTAAGAAAGGACCCCTATTTCTATGTCCTTGTCTTTTCACTCTTGAGTAGATTGAGAAAATGATTTCACACAGCCCTAGAATGTTCCCATCTCACACGTGTGTTCTTTCAGTAACTTTAGAAGTTAGGTGTTGGTCCTTGAAATGTAATTGACACCATCTCGTTCAAACACTAATGGAAGTCTATTGTTAATTGTTATCTTTTTTTTAAATTTTATTTTCTCATTCCATGGACATGACCCTCAGCGATGGTCAAATCGGAAGCGGATAAGTGCCAGCAAGGTAAACATAACAATTTTTTTCTTCACATCATTTAGTATAGAATAATTGTCTTTGTAGCAAACGCAAATGTATATATAATGGGTATTATCCAACTGTTCCCCGTAACAGCATTCTTTCCCTCTCGCTGCTGTTGTGCATATGATGGTAGCAACATCCCCTTTGAAATTTCATTTAATAAGGGGATAGCCAGATGTTTGAACTTCCTCCTGTCTTCGTAGTGACATTTCATATGTACTGGCCGTGTCAGACTGTTACACTTCATTAAGTCTGGATTATTCTGAGTAGTGCAGTTAGCTTTAATCCTTTAGGAAGTTATTTACCATTACAAGGAACCTAGCTTTGGTGTGATAGGGGCAATGAAAAGATTAATTAAGACAAAGATGTCATATATTTTGCCAGTCTTTTCTTTATCTTCCGAATCACCATTCATTACTTTAAATTTCTTTCAAGATTGTTTCATGAATCCTGGTAAATTTTCACTCTGGGTCTTTTTAAGCAATCACACACTACTTGCTGTGTAATTTGTAAAAGAAAAAAATACAGATAGCTCAAGGTAGGAATGCATTATGAATTTATCAGTTATGCTATTAGCAAGTTGTAACATAGATGACTCATGTCAAAATTAATGTAAGAATAAATAAGGAGATGGAAACAAAAATTGTCTGTATTTGTAAGACTGTGTGTGATATGTTTGAGAGAAGTTGGGGAGAGAGATAGAGAGAGAGAGAGAGAGAGAGAAGGAACCTGACTCTTGCAAGTCAAGTGAGCTCTGCAGACCTTGCTTTGTGAAACTCAAAAGAGCCAAAGTCCTGACTCTAATTTGAATGTGTATCCTCTGGAAAGTACATTTTGAACACTTTACAAATAACGACGACCAAGTGCTTTCTTCTCCTCCTATTTCACTCGGTTTCCAAGAATCAGGATCTTTTGAGAAAGAAAATTAAGAGGCCATAAATAATCCTGAGAAGCGGTCTCTGAAATCCCTTCAAGTTTTGTCTTATTCCTTTACAGTCACTAGAGGGTAGAAGAACATCATTTCTTACCACAAAAGGGAGTGCAGCTCTTGCTATCCACATTAAGGGTGTCTGTAACATCCGAAGCAGTAAAGTTTCCCAGCATGCCTCAGTGAAACCTGACAAAGCAGTATTTTCTCGTTTATTGATTCTGCTGCTGCACTAAAACACGGCTACTGTACATCAATAACCATCTTTAGTTAGGGAGCCCCAGCCTGTGGATGAGCACTGGTAGTTTGTGGAAGAACATAAAGACTGGAAAGAAAAATTGTGAGCCAGGGGAATATGGGAGCCTGGGGAGGACAGAAGAGGTTATGGAAGGATGTCCACAGGCAAGAAAGGGGGAGGAAGCACACCAGCCGCCTGGATAAAGGCAGCAGCAGTGTGAGGGCATAGGGGCTTCTTGGAGCAGCATTCATGTGTGTGCGAAGGGCTGTGGGCCCCAGCGGGTTGTTGTGTTTTCCCTCTGGCGTGGAAGTTTCCAGAATTTTGACTTCTTTGTGCTTGATTCAGGGCCTTCATCAATGCCCAAGTTTTGAAGTGATGTTTAATGAAAGCTTCAATGAAGAGAGTTCGCTAAAGGCTCTCGTGATCTTATTGGAGGGATACAGTTTTGTGAAGAAATCCCCTGACTAGGTTGACTTTTTACCACTGAGAGTTTGTAGTTTGGAAGAGAAAAGCTTCTGGTGTGACTTGGGAAGATGAGTCATGGGAAATCTGTGGTTGTTGTGAGAACCCTCTGTGAAAGGAGCTGAAGGAGCTAGTCAACCTTTCTGGGTATTTTTAAATGTATTAGCTTTTTTGTAAGCATTTCTCTATAATAATATGTTATGAGGGAGCAGAAGTTTGACATAAAGGAGAGAAATTAGCTGCAAGTAACTAAAATATTACTTGTCCGTGGCAATACATTACTTACAGAATGTCATTGTCCTTTTCACCTCAATCTTTTTCTTATAATAATTTAATTTTGTTTAGATAATTACTTCTTAAACCCATAAGTTTATAATTTTGCATCATCCCAGGGGGCCGAGAATTGCAGAGTGTTTATATATTTCCTTCTAAAATGCTTCCTTACCCACTGACCTGGTGTTAATACAGTAAATACAATGGCATTGCTTTTAGAAATAAGTGTAGGCTTCAACCAAAAGTCTTGTCTGTACGTTTGGGTGAGCATTTTAAAATAAGAATGGACAATTTAGTTTGATAAGACATGACTTAGTTGCCTGCTTCTCTTTGGGTGGAGACCACATACTAATAGATCTGTGTTTGCACCTTGCCTCTCTCTCTGGAAAGCATGGAGCAGCTGACAAGAGAGAAAATTAACAGCAGCCAACAGCTATAGCCTAACGGGGAGAAAAATGCAATGATAATGGAATTGATGAATCATTTCTTATTCTCAGAATCTGCACACATATGTACACATGCACATGTGCACAAGTACACACACATGCATGCACACACACATCCACACCTATGTCATCTGGGCTTGCTTATATATAGTAACTGACTAGAGTCTCCCTTAGGTCCTGGTTTTCCCTAATTTTAGCTAAATTTGCATGGAGATAATTATTCACTTTTACCTGGTCGTTCTTCTGACCCAGTTTTCTATGCATCTTTATTCAGCTCCCCAAGGGAGGAGACATGTTCTCTGCTAGGAGCTTTGTTTCCTGTATGAAACAGTTTGGGGCCTGTTTGAACTCATGTTCCTCATCTGTGTTGCCCTGTTATTTGGGAGGGTGGCCTCTGCAGATGCATGCTCTGGGTACCCTTTTCTCCATTGAGAAGAATTGGCAGCACAAAGAAGAGAAGGAGGGGCCAGAATTTTTTCTTCTTGTTTCCTGCATTTCCCCATTTCCCTCTGACCTGGGCTTCATCTTGCTTCTCCCAGTCAGCAGACATGTTGTGGTTTTAGCTTCTGCTACTGACCTTGACCGCAGCATCTGTGCTTCTGGTCTTTCTAGCCCACGGACTGTCAAACTTGAGACTGAGGACAAGACTCAACCCTCTGTCTGTTTCAGCCAGTAAAGTTTTTTGGAACACACCCACAGACATATGTGTGCATCCTATCTGGCAGACTAAGGCAGAGTTGAGTAGTTGGGACAGGCCTTTGGGTCCTGAGCCTAAATACCTACTCTCTATACCTTCCCAGGGAGACTTTGCTGTTCCTACTCCAACCTGAGGTGTTAGCAGGTCCTGCTGCCCGGCATGTGTTTCTCTCTGGCCTCAGTGGTCCTCTTGCCTGAGGAACTGGCTCCCTGCATTATATTTTGTGTGTTTTCAATACCAAGAAGGATTTTCTTCTCCTGGCAGATTATGATGCAAATGGTGGTGGCTAAATCTTTGCCTTTTTCATTTTTTTTTAAATGTCCTGATTTTGTAGGAACAATTTCATGGTAAAGGTTCTGCATGAATTGAGGTTGCAGCTTCCCTTTTTTAATTTCAGGTATAAGTGTTTTGCATACAGCAACTTTAGAGGCATTATTGCTTTGCTAAGGACCTCGACTCTGGTATTAACGAATTAAGCTCTGACAGGTGTCTTGCCACAAGGCAAGTTTAATGTGAGAGAACTTAAAGTGAAAGAGGACAGTTCAAAGAACTTGAAGGGAGACACATATAAGTTTGCTTGAACTCTCTCCCTTTTCTTTCAATAATCCATTTCCTTTCTTCCATCCATCCATCTGTCTCCATATTTATCATCCATCCATCCATCCATCCATCCATCCATCCATCCATCCATCCATCCATCCATCCATCCATCCATCCATCCATCCATAGGGATGGAAATTAGGGTGCAGCAAGTACGTTGACTAGCATGTAAAGCATAAGGCACTTGGACTCAGGTGCCAGCCTTTCCCTTGTTAGAAGTGAGAGTGAGCCCCTCAAAGTTTCCATCCCACTGTCCGTTGGGTGTAAGGCAAAAGAGCAGATTTCCCTCTAGTCTTCTGGGTTCCTTGTAGGTTGGCAAAGCAGTTAAATTAACCAGATTTGTGGCAGTGGCAGAAAAGAAAAATGTAAGCATGTAGGTACAGGAGCAATCTGTGTAGGCATAGATTCCAACATAGCTGAAGAAAAGTTCAGGTGTATCTTCTGCACTAAGGAATGGGACAGGGCTTAGGCCTTCAAGGAAAAAGGAGGGGGACTCATACAATTCATATGCAATGAGATATTTGCCCTGTGGAGGTAGACTTCTCTGATAGAAAGTTTATTTCTTATAAAAATCCTAATTCTGGGTAATCCCAAAGTTTTCATTCTTCTGGCTAGTTAAGGAAGTGTTAAGATTTTCCATGAGCCTGCAGGGCCTCAGCTGACCTCTGCTTGAAGTAATCCACCTGCCAAAGTAACATGCCTTGAGAACCTGTTCTGGACATCATGGGGAGGCCTGTCCTTCACTGGTTTCACTCTGACCCCAACCTGAATGGGAGTGCCCCTGAGGACTTTCATTCAAGGAGAAACAGAGATAAATGAGATACAGAAATGAAGCTTGGGTGGATGATACAAGAGAGTCAAGCAATACTGGGTATTACTGAATACTAAATATTGTAATGCCAAATAAATGATGAATATTGTTGTAAACGAGCACAGTATTCAATTTGAGGCTCCTTAAAGGTCAGGGAAAAGAAATCTTGTTGGATCCCATTTCCTTATCTCCCTCTCCCCTTCATTCTGTAATGGTAGTAAGTGAGGGCAGATGGAGTATTTTCTTGGTCTTGAACTCTGAGAGTTGAGTATTTATAAACTTTATCAATTGTTTTCATCTTATCTAATTTTGATTTTGAAGTGCAAAAATGGAGCCCTTAAAGTTGATATTCCTTCATAATTTAAACATGTTAAATTTGATTAAAAAAATTTTATAGCCAAGGCCTTTGTACAAAGATTATTCATATCCTTGGGAGTGTAATATAGTTTTCATCTGCAGATATAAATCTCATTTTCCTTGTCCAAGTCCATATGGAACATTAAAGAGGTTTTCTTTCTATCTTTATGCAAAGATTTTTGTGTAGCTCTAGGAGAATTTATGCCTACAAGATCCTCTTCAGATGATATAAAGGAGTCGCCAAGTGAGTCTCTTCTGGAAGCCTACTCCATGGATGTATAGATCTTCTAATTGACATGCTGTAAAAGCTGTTGACAATGAGCAGTCTTTTTACATCTTGAGAAAGTTTGAAAGGAATATTTTAGGGAGACCTTTCACAGGCTGAATGTTCTCCCTCAGCTTTTCAAAGCACTGGCCAAACAGAGTTGGAATCTTGCTTTACTCTTCATTTTGCTTGCAAAGTTAACTTTTTCTCATGCATTCATCAACACTGAGTACTTACTTTCCCACAAACACTGAGAAGAGTTGATTCATGAGCTTCAACTAGCACACACAGGCAACATGAAAAGCTTATCTGTTTATACTCAGATTCAGAGTTGAGGCATAGAGTCGAGAGGCAGATAGAGCAGTACAGTCATTTGCATCCAACTGGTGTGCCCTATTCCAGGCTTTTCCTCATTGCTCCTCTATTTTAATTTTTACTTTTATTTTTTTGTGTTTTGTTACACCCCTGCATACTTTGAAAGCTCCATCGTGTTGTTAGCATAGTCCTTCTGGAGTGTGGTATAGCCAAGTTTACCATTGCTCGTGGTGACTGCAGGCTATGGTCCAGAAACCTGATGCATAGATGCAACATGATAGCCTGAAGTCAGCTGGAGCACAGTGACCTCAGAAATGCAGCCTGGGGTTCTGGATACAACCCATGACTGGCTGACTCAGTTTACTGGTCTGTAGCCCAGTTTCTCCTTGAATCTCCCTCATTCTGTCTTCCAAGTCAGGCCTTATAGTACCATCTGTGCCAGCCCACCTGACCAGAATATACAAAGGGGATGTAAACCCTTAACTTCCCAGCAGGGGTGCTCAGCCTTTGGATATGAACCCACTGAGTCAGCACTGGTACTGCTCCACCTGCTTCTTGCCAGCCCTGGTGTCTTTGTTTCCTAGGCACCAGCTTTCAGTCCCACCCCTGGGACTTCAGGTCCTGCTTTCAGAGTCTTCTTTACCCCTCTTCCTGGCCTTGGACAGATAGGGGCCACTGAACTGGTCTATCCATCACCCCTGGAGGTGCTTTTCTAGCACACTAAGGGAAGAGAGTACTCGAGTCCTCATCGCCATCTCCCCAGCCTGACCCAGCTGCCCAGACAAGCTGGACCATAATTTGCTGTCTACCGGAAATGTTCCAGCAATGACAGTGTATTGAGACACTTCCTCAGTTTCTCCACCTGAAAATCAGCAGCTGAGCAGCAGCTGAGCAGGGAGCAGAAAACCTCCAGCTCCTTTTACACTGGTTCCCTTGCTTGCTTCTGTAGGATCCGTGTGAGCTGCACGAAAACTATTGCTGAAACTTTCAATTTTCTGCATGTTAATACGTCTCTCGGTTGGACACACACCTTACTCTCACTCGTGACACGGAGCTGCAGATGTGGACTTTCCGTTTAGACGATTGGGGGATGGGGAAGAAATTGCCTATGAAAGAAACAACAGAGACATAGCAAAAGGTTCTGATCCTTTTGGAGGAAGGAGCAAAGCGATACCACCCTGATGTGCTGTATTTCATTCATTGTGTCTGCTGGGAAATTAAGGTCAGGACCCAGAAACTTTGCTTTGTCTTCTGGTGTTTGTTTCAGCGCAGGTCAGGTAGGCTCCTCCTTGGATGGGTCATTTCCTTCTCTGCTTTCACATTCCAACCTGCCTTAAGATGAGGGATTCCTCTCAGAGACTGGGGCTCATGCATGACAACCTGAGCTAGTGAGTTCCCAGATTGAGTGTGGGGGATTCAACTTTTAGTGGGGAGGAAGAGAGTGTGGGCGCACAGGACAGTTCCCAGAACTCAGCTCATGCCTGAGCACCCCCAGGACAGACAGATACTGTCCCCCCTGTGCAGATGCCACACTCAGTCCCAACACTGTCACACCAGTGATGAGAAATGGTAAAGTCATTCAAAAACTTCCATCAAACCCATGAACGCACCCCAGAATTTTCTCTCTCGGAGCCCACTTTCTTTGGAAATGCCCTTATGGTGAGTTTGCAGAAATAGTTAGCAGGATCTAAGGTGAATAAAGATCTCGTGCTCTTTTCTATCTGTGAACACTGCAATAAATACTCTCTTCCTATGCAGCTTTTAGTCAGGGGGGAATCAAATCTTGGAAGGCAGAGAGCAGGTCCATCACATTAAACGTGACTGTGTTAAATAGTAAACGTTCAAAGTCCGACTGAGATAGATAAAGGCTTTGATGGAAAGTGGATATTTCCCAGGGACATTACAAGCAATAATCCAGATGTTCTGGTGTAATGCAACGAGTGTCCACGAATAGATCAGGAGCCCCAGCCAAGCCGCGCCTGGTGGAGGCTGAGCCTTGCCCTCCATGCTGTTCCGCCATATGGAATCTATCTCCAGTTCCCCTTAATAACCAGCTTTGGATTCCATTTTCACAGAGCTCATCGAGCTAAGTGGGGCTGTTTTATGGACAAGTTAGATAGAAGCCTTTCCAAGATAAACATCCAATTTGAAATTAGGACATACTGAGCCACAAAATTATTTTAGGGCATATTTCATGGCAGTGTGGCCATTTTTCTTAGGCAATTGCCAGACTACAGGATGCCCTTTGATCTCTTGTGGACATTACTCCCTTCTTTATAAAAAGGATTTTGAAATAGTTGCCGTGTTTAGGGAGGAATATATCTGTCGGAACTTTGAAGCATGGCCATGGGACAGGTCATGCTCCTGCTTGTTGGTTGGCAAGTCAAACTTTAAGAAGAAATATATAAAAAAAGGGAAATGCTAGCAGGATGTATGAATCAAAATCTCATTTTGGCTTCAAAGACACAAGTGTTCAGCCCATGTACTTAATAAACCATAAAGTACATTAAGTGTATCTACCTCTGTATGCACATGCATCAATGGATAAACACACACGTGTATCTGACTTAGATTGTGATGCTGTGCGTGTTTCAACACAGATAAAATTGCTTCACTGCAAGTATTCCAGAAACTTTCAATATTGACTCTATTTTATTCACAACCCATCAACCAACAGAAATGAAGAATGGACCACATTTTCCCCTTTAAAATGGATTTCTACCTTTTTTTTTTTTTTTTTAAAGCAAAGTTTCATTCCTTTAGTTTCACAGCACTATGCATGTTTCAGGAGTTTCACACCTCAATGTGCAATGAATTATTCACTTTAAAAATAAATAAAATTTGTTCTTTCTCTTTTGCCCTCTCTGCTATATCTTAGTAGAGTTGTATGACTGTGTGCATGGGTGTGTGTTTGTGTGTTTGCACCTGTGTGTGTCTATGTGTGTGTACATTTTAAGAGAAAATTAGCATGGGCATGAAGCTTGTGAATATAAGTTTCCATAAGTGTATTTCGTGTAGGAGTGTCATACAGTGATTGACCCCAGTGCCTTGCGTGACCTCCCCGCATCATTTATTAAGGTGGTGAAGTGATGTGTGCTGGATGAGGTAAGCCAGTATACAATTAATATGACTGACAGACCATTTGTTGTATAAATTGTGACTAAACTGGTGTCCGAGCAAATTGGTGTCTGCATGATCTCGGAGCTCTATTGAGCAGATGACAGGAGTGAATATATGGTGTTAGAAATTCATTGCTTTACTATGATACTTGATGCCATTTGCATTCTTCAGTCCATTTATTTCTCCTTCAAATAAAGCATTCTATGCTTGTGGCATTCCACTTATTGAACGGAGAATGTAAATGAACTCCTCTAACTTAATGCAGTGTGTGAGTCAGATGGGGATTCTCACTCAAACAAACTAACCATAAAAAGACGTGGCTGGGGACCGTCAGGAAAATGTGCCTATGGGCTGACTGTGTAATGATATTAAGGGAATCATAGTTACTTTTGTCGAGTGTGATCATGGCGTGGTGGTTACGTAAAAAAGAAATATGGATTTTACTCCCAAATATTTCAGCCAGAAACATAGAGTGATGGGCTAGATGAAATCAGATTGGTGAAAGTCTAAATGTGGTGAATAAGCCCTTAGTGATTTCTTATACTATTATATCTACCTTTGTGTATGTTTGCTAATTTGCATAATGAAAATTAAAAATGAATAAAGTGTGCCTATCCTTATAATTTAATAATAGGGAATATTTGCCTTTTTCTGTGTTCTGTGTGTGTAGTGTGCACACACATTCAGGCGCATGAGTTGTATCATTTAGAACGGGGAAAAAATATAAGTTAACAGTTATTGAGCCCCTACTGGGTGCTATGTACTTTATTTATCCTTCCTTTTCTCTCCAGATCTGCGAAACTCATTTAGCTGGTTAGTTGATTACAGACTGTATCTGGAGTTGCGAATTTCGCTATGGTATTGAGCTATTTAGTAGTAGCCCAAAGAATAAAGGGGAATGGGGACAGATTGAAGTGTGAAGGATAAATTCCAAACCATTACTGCTAAATGCCCAGAGGTAATTTTTTTTTCCTGCAAAGCTTTGCCTTGTTCTTCTATCTCTGTTTCCCAGAATACCTTTCTTCCCATCCTGCTATTAAAAGAGCCAAAGGCGGTTTGAAGGATTCTTACCAAAGAGAGCATCTGGGTGGCAGAACAGACCTGTGCCAAATGCAAGTGTTGTCCCAGTCATCCCTGGCTATCGTATTTCCAGTCCAGGGCTAGGCAAGGAGCTGTTAACTGTGAGCTGTTAAATGGTTTGCAAAACCAGTGGAGAAAGCTCTTTCCCACCAGGCAGGGACTGATATTTATAATCAAATAGGGAAAGTTGAAATTCCTCTCCTCACCAGGTCTCACGCAAGAATTATCAGCAAGTTGATATCTCATCCTTATTTTTTGCCTTAGTCCTCTTTGATACGTAACCTGCGGCTTTCCGAGACATTGAGGAAGAACCAACTGTGGAACGGGATTATAAGTATCACTTTGTTGGAAGGAAAGAATGTATCAGGAGGAAGCATGACAGAGATTTTTGTCCAGTTTAAACTGGGAGATCAGAGGTATAAAAGTAAGGTAAGTTCTATCAATTCCTTAAGGAGAATACATTTTTATTAAGAATAAAAGAACTGAAAAAAGCATTTTTGACTCTAATTTTCATAAGAATAGATTTTATTTGGCAACCTTTTACTTAAATACTATTTATTTTAGTATAGTCACAAGAGCTAGAGAAAGCTTGCTAGATAGCAGAATTAAAGACTTGATTTATTTTCATTTTGAAAATAAGTATGTTCTTAGAATGCAGGCAAATAATTAAATGTTTTTCAATCCTACAAAAATACAATGGTTTATTTGCATTAAAGTAATTGAGATAACTAAAAAAGCAATTTCAAAATTACATACTTTCTTTCTCTTACTTAGCAGTATTAATACCAAATATAGTCTCCCAGTACTGCCAATATTTTCTGTGACTTCTTAAAAAAAAGTAAAAGCTCTAATATATGAAAAGTGATCTGCTTTGAACAATAGTAATGGCATTTTTAGCTGTTTTTAGAAATCAATCATCTTATCCTCCTGATCCAAATTCCATTTAATTTTTAATCTTAGTAATTTGGTGTGGTTTTTATTTCAAAAACCAGAGTCTCCAAACCATGGTAATTAATTTGTTTTACATAACTGTCAGACAGGACTATTTCCAATGTTTTATGGATTGAGGGAACAGGGAACTTGAACGTGAAGTCACTTGCCAAAAGCCACATAGAAAAGAAAAAGCAGTGGAAGATTTTGAAATAGACCCGAGAATATTTGCAATTCAGGTTTCCAGCACAGAGAACCTAAGGAATGCAGACGAGTGAAAATAATTTTAGGAAACCAGAAGTTGTCTCTGCCGCACAATGTTCAGTGCAGAATCAAATATGAAATGTCATTTCTCCTGCACCCGGAGTTGAGAATTGAAGCACATGTCACAGAATCGTTTATAAAGAAATTCAAAAAATTGAGGGCAAGTTTCACCAGAAATAGGCAGATAATTAGTTTAACCAGGGAGTTGCAGGCTGTAACTCAGTGTTCGTATCCAGGGTAACCATGTCTCCCCACCAAGAGTCCTGTAGCCCGTTGGGGTCAGACTAAGGGTTTATAGAAAAATTATTCATCACCAAGCACACTTAGCCCTTTAGACTATGGTGACCTGTAGAATTAATCCACTATCTGTTACATTCCCCCTTGGGGACTATCGCATTTAATTTGCGATCTAACAGGGCTTTAATTTTTTTCCCTCCCTGATTTTTAAATTCTGTGATCTGACAGATGAAGCCTAAAGTGACATGAGTGAGGGGATATCTTCGGGTGTGGGTTAGAAGCCTCAGCCCACATTTGCTTTTACACAGAGTGGGCATAGTTGACACCAGGGTTTTATAGCCGGTGCTGTACCTTATGGCCTGAGACAGAATGGCCAGTATTTTAGCTCACTTTTTATTCACAAGTTGACTGTCAATGAAACAAACACAACAATGAAAATCCCACCAGAGGACCCAATGCACAAGCAGTTTGAAATTGCTCTCAGAGATACAAAAACATGTGTAGCATCTTTTAAACCACCCTTGTCAAGGCTTAGGCTTGCCGAGTCTTCCCCTCTCTCCGGTGACCCAATTATTTAAATTCAAATTTCAAACTAGGTGGCAGGAACGAGCAATGGTTTTCTCATGTCATGCACCTGACATGTATTATTAAGACTCTGTACTGTTCATTTATTTAGTTATAAAGCCACCACAGAATGGAGCTGGCATTAAACATGTTAGCTTGCCTTTGGTCAAGCAGTTATCTTGCATAAAAGAGAGCTGTAAAGTGTCTGCTGTGATAAGCCCAGTGTATATGTGTGTGTGTGTGTGTGTGTGTGTGTGTGTGTATCCATACCTGGTGGCTGTGGATTGGCCCTGGAGGTCAACTAGGAGGAGTGATATGCGACCAACTCCTGGGACTTGCACATCCCTGTCATCCCAAAGAGGGAAGTAAGACTTGATAAGGGGAGTCTTGACCTCAGGGCCTCCTGTAGTTAGGAAATGAAATGCATGTGTAGCTGCTAAGGCGATGAATGGCATTTTAAGAAAATAAATATTATAACTGCATGTTTTCTAGACACTGGTTAAGAGTGCAAATCCGCAGTGGCGGGAGGAGTTTGACTTTCACTACTTCTCTGACAGGATGGGCATTTTGGACATTGAAGTGTGGGGAAAGGATTGCAAAAAGCACGAGGAACGCCTGGGCACGTGAGTCGGCTCTGCTTTCTATGGGGGGGGGGAAGGGTGTGTGTGCCAAGCTTATTTCTGCATGAGGCTGGGCTGAAGGTTGTCTGCCTGGGGCACGTAGGCTTTGGGACCCCCATGTGAACTGTTCCCTAAGCGGGGAAGCTTTTTTCCTGTAACTGGTGAATATAACTTGGTGTTGATTAAAACAGAAGGCCATGCTTAGGTATCAGGATTCCTCTGAAGAAAAGTCAGTGTACCTGCTCAGACTCGGGCTATTTGGACATGTTTGTATCAAATGCTGATGGAGGCTCTAGTGTTGGTTTCCCCCGTCGTGAATGATCATATAATTTAGTAAAATTCTATAATTATCCTATCATTATGTGATTACCACATAATCATATAATGATATAAATATCATCTAATTTAGTGGTGCTCGGTTTCGCAACTGATGGAAACTTTTCAATAAGCTCAATAAGCTTTGAGGCAAGCTCTAGTGAGATCAATGGAGTTGAATCTACTTTCTTCTTTCCTGACTTGGAACCCTCCCAGCTTCACTCCGGGATGCACCCCTGTTTGAGGAAGAATACCAGGGGTCGTGGCTCTCTTGTCAGGTACAGCAAGTGAGATTCCGCCCCCGTGAGGTTGTGCTGCCCCCATGACTGACCGCACAATTTCTGGTCGGTCAAATAGCCTTGCAAGTTAGTGGCATTGTTCTCGTCTTACTGATGAGGACACAGAGGGTACGAGGCTTGTGGGGTTCAGAGCAGCCAGCACCAGAGCCTGGATTCTATGTTTACAGAGACCAGGCTTCTCACCCCTCTTGTCCATCTTGTGTAGGCACAGTTCACACACACATTTGAATTGAGATGTAAGTGTCTAGCAGGTTCTCTATAAATGCTGTCTTTCTCAGGTCAAGTTTTCAGGAAACTTGGCTACCGAGGCATGAAAATGTTTGGGTCATCACGTGGGCCTGGCGGGTCTGCCTGGGCCCCACTCCGCTGTCTCAGACCATGCTCTCTGCCCACCAGAAGAGCTGGGCTTTGCACTGGACAGTCTCTCCCTAGCCTCTTTCCACAGATGAGGGCGTGCAGGTGCCAGGGAGGTGAAGGCACTTGCTGCCTACCAGGAGTGCAGAGCAGGGGGGAGGCTCCCAGTGCTGGATGGCTATGTCCTTAGGGCATCCCCCCTGGACTCAGCCCCTGCGGCATGGCACACAGAGCTGGAGCCGCCCTGGTGTTCCTCACCCTGGGCGTGTGGTCAGTGTGGCTGTGGAGTCCGCTGTCTGCAACTTGGGCGGAGCAACCCCAGTGGTCCAGCAGCTCCAGTTCCACCTGGCCATCTCCTGTCAGTGTCCATGCTCCCTCCTGCACTGACACAGAGTAACAGGGACATGGAGACGTGATCCAATAGTGCTGACACTTGTTGCGTGTGACACACCCCGACTGCATCCCGGGAGTGTGGGCCAGAGGCCTTGTGCCATGCGAAGGCAGTGGGGCATTGACATCAGAGCCCAATGCGGAGGACTGGGTGTCCCCAGCCATGGCTGGGGTGTGGTGGGGTGTTTGGACTTTCAGTGATGGATGACCCGCGCTGGCGGGGGGTGGGGGGATTCCTGGAGACACAGAGAATAATGCCCTTTACACGTCACTGCGCTCTCAGTTTCCTTCACCTCCTGGGAAACGCCTTTCCAAGTGAGCATGCTGTGGTTTCACAAAAATAGTTTAAGACGCCCCTTGTCGTCCATCTGTGTCACCAGCATCCATTTATTATGTTAGCACTTTCCTGTTTGTCACTTAGATGCACATCTGCCCTCGCGGTTGTCTGTCCATCCTCTTCTTGGATTTTAGAGGATTTGGGGAGGGCATCCTTTTCCTTTTTCCTTTCTTGGTACAAAAAGTCACAGGCCCCTCCTTGATTGAGAGCTCCGGGGATTACAAAGATGTGAAATAATTGCCTATATAATAAAGTGTGAAAAAAAAAAGAAAAACAGCCTAGTAAACAGTGGACTACTATTCAGCTATAAAAACATGAACCTATCATTTGTTTCACTTATTCATATTATGTAAAAACAAAACAGAGACACAAAAATAAACAATAAATCCTTTAAAAAAAGTGGCAGCCGTCTTTTGGGGGCTGGTACACAGCTTCCCGCTAGGGGGCGCTTCCGGGCATGGTGGCCCTGCTCTGAGAGGCCACCTCTCAGAATCTCTGCAGGGTTATGGCGGCCAGCACCCACTGCTGATCAGACAGTTTCTTTTTCCTTCTTATTTGAATTCTTTCCACTTTCTGCTTCACATTCCTTTTTCTTGTTGTTGTGCTTCGAAGGCTCCGCTATGTTATCTCCTAGCAGTAGGGAGCCACCTTGTCAACCCAGGAGACATATAGGCCCTGTGAGTTAATTGTCACTGTCCTAAGGTCTCCGACTCATTCCTGGTGTCTCCTTGATGCCGGTCTCTTGATGCTCCCCACGTAGGAGGCTCCCCCAATGTTGGCAGTTTGAAACCAGCCTTGGAGCTGAGCCTCTAGGCCTGCTAACTCTGTGCCTTGCAAATCTTGCTTTGGGGGTCTGGTGCCCTGTGTATCTAAGGGGTCATGGCCCACACCCATCATCCCAGGGTCTCGGCCACAAGGATCATCGCTGCTCAGCTCTGACTGCCCCTGTGATGCATAATATGCTGGTATGAATTCTGAGGTGTTTCTGCATGGGAGGCAGATACCCACCACAGACGCAGCTACCCTGATGCCATGGAAGAGAAAGACCGATGACTGAGAAAAGCATGTTTTGTTTTTTTTCCCCACAACTTTTGTCCTTTTGTTGTGGTGTTTTTTCCTAGATGTGAGAATGAAGTCTTCAAGACTGTGCTGGGAGGGTGTTCTGAGGCTGAAGGGTGAATGCTTGTAGATTGGCTTGAAGAGCTTTGGGTTTTGAAGCTGGGCTAGGATGCTGGGGCGTGAACCCCTGTGGACCTTGGCAGATGTCTGGCTGGGTGACCTGAACCAGCCTGGTAGCTGCCCTGTGTGGGCTCCCTTGAGACCTGTGGGACTTTCTGAAACTCCTCATCTGCCTACAAACTCTCCCAGAGCCATAGTCACAGCTGCAGAGGCCAGGGCTGGCGGGATGAAGGGGCTCTAGCTGTTCCAACACCCATGTGGCCATGGTGCCTTCTAACACCAGCATTTGTTCTTGGGCAACAGAAAAGCAACTGATCTGTGTGACTACCCATGGGCCAGCAGTGGTGGGCTTCCCGGAGGAGTAGGAAATAAAGTTGCTTAACCTGCACCGGCTTTTAAACACAATGTCCACAGTGTGAGCACAGCTAAAGCCATTGCAACCCTGTGCTGTTTCAAAAGAATCCTATCTTTTCCCAGAGGTATAGTGTACTTTTCAAGGTAATTCTAAAGCTTGACTTGGTATGGAATATTCTAGCTTCATTTCATTTGGAAACATTAAAGGTGAGAAACAGAAGCCATTTTGACCAGGTTGCCTGTGAAAATGGCTGGCAGTCTCCAGGTTTTATGAGCGATTCTGAAGCAGAGGCAAGTCGGACTGGGGTGATTTCTCTAGACAAATTGCACCCCATGCCGCTGATCTGCTTTTACAGCCTGGCTTGACACATTCACTGTTTTCTTCCTGTTCACCCCCTTCCCGAGCCTCTGAGATTTACAGCTTTTAAAACTGCGGCATTCTTTTCACCTCCTTGCATTTAAGTTAAAAGCTGACTAGTCTGTAATATAAAACATAGAATTATGGTAATGAATAAGAGGTTAAAAGCTATCATGGCAAATAAAACTTGAGCAGGTTTGGCTGACTGATATGGTAAAATTATGTGTTGAATTAAAACATTGAAACACGGTGGGATTAATGGAGAAAGACAAGAACAGCAGGTCAGAGTTCATGCTAAGTCAGCACATTAACTCCTGTAGGCTGGGAAGGCAGCCCTAACCTGGGCAAGGACTGGGTGCCTCTGTGTGACACCTGGAAATATATATATGTTTCAATCACTTTTTGATATAGGGGAAACATAGACATGCACATTGTTGTGTGGGTGCACAGAACACTGACTTTGTAGTATTTTACCATTTTATATTTTTATGCCCTTGGCATCAACTTTGCACTTCCCACTTGCACTTTCATCTTACTCACTTTAGCATTTGTGATGGATCTCACAGCCTGGGAGGTATGGGGGTGTGGTGGAAATGATGGGAATAATTTAGCTTATGGAGTCCATGCTTTGGTGCTAAATTTTGAGCAATTCCCAGTAAGTAGGAATGGTAGGTTTGAAGGTGGGGACTGGTGACTTCCTGGGAGAACAGATGACAAATCTTATTGGAACCAAATAGGCATCATTTTGTTCACACATTTTGTTCTCTCCTTGGAAGGGACAATGAGGATTGTGATAAAATGTCTATGAAATTCCGAAAGTCCTTTATCTAAAATTTTTCTGTTTTCTTTCGTTTCTTTCTCTGATAATACTAAAGGTTCTTCCTGCTTGGGGTTGAGAGAAATCTCTCTTCAGGCTTCTAGCTAGCTTCTAGAACTGCTATTTCTTCCTCAGACATAAGGACAAGCTGGGGTAATGCAGGCTGAGGTGAAGTAAAGTGAGAGCCTCCATGGAGAAGGTCTTGTGTGGAAGGCATTTCTTTTACTCTTCTCTTCCCTTCTTTCTGTCAAAATGTGGGGATAGATGGGACAGAGAGGCGGATGCAGAGAGCAGTTTGGTGTGGAGAGTTTATGAAAAGTCATTTTCAGAAGGAGCTAGTTGTTAAAACTAGGGAAGAGAGGGTAGTTTTAAATTTATTCTTAAGAGTAGATACATCAGTTCTCATCATGGGGCTGAGAACCTCAGAGTTTGAGTCATAACTCATGTGCGGAAGGACCAGGGTTTAATGTGGGTTGACATGATGCTGATATATCAATTTAATCTGTTCTTTCAAGTCACAGAGAAAATAAAAGCAAGGATTTGGCTCCACTCACTCATTAGTCAACTGAAAATGTAGACTCCATTAAGTTGGTTTTGAAATCCCCAATCTGTTGCATTTGAGCCTCTTTTATCAAAACTAGGTGAGGCTATTTTTCATGCAGGTATGTTCTTTCCATGTCATCTAAGTAATCGCAGTGAAACATTTACATCCATCTCATCACTGAGAAGTGTGAAAATATGTAATTTCTGAGAAGTCCAGTTTTATTCTTTTTCATTTGGTACGTGATTCAGCTTCTGGAGAAAGCAATGAACCTCTCCATCTCACCAAGTTGTGCCTTTAGATAGTCATGGGAGAGTTTGCAAAGTGACTGTACGCCTTCTCAGATTGCTTAGTCTTTGCGATGACTTTTTAGAATGAATGTCAAGTCCATTCTGAATTATCCAAGACGATTTTTATTAGTGCTGAGTTGTACATCATTTTTAACTCTCAAATCCTCATTTGCTGTAAAGTTCTTGTCTTGAACTCCTGATTACTACTCCCCTCTAAAAAAAAAAAAATTCAAAGCCAAAAAAGTTAATTTAAAGGACGAAAGTAAGTGCCTTTATTAATGGTATTGAAATGAGCATATCATAAATATTTTGTGCCCCATATACATACTTACTTGTGAAATAAATTTCTGGAGTTATCCCTTTTTATTTACATGTTTCCTTACTGCTACAGGAAAAATATTATTACAGGAAAAAATATTGTATTAAAATATATTATTTTATAAAGGGAATTGATGAATGTATCACATGCAAAAGTTCTAACGGCTACCTTTTGTCATGGTGCGGTCACTTTTAGTAATTAGGAAATAAATTCCCACATATATTTACTTCCATTTCTATATAATAATAAGTAAATATTTTTGGTAGTAAAACTGCCATATATTTTTGCTACTGTATTTTTCTTTCTAACTTGGAAGGGATTGCACATTTTCTTTTAAATTTGTTCCCTTTGAGCATTTTATGCATGCTTGTGACTCAAACTTGACCTTGCTTTATGGATCAGGTGAGTGCACCTCGTTCTGATCACCTGCTAACCTACAAAGCCCACTGAAAACGCATGATGAGAACCCACTTTGCACATTCTGAGGGGCTGTGCTTCCAACTTCTTACCAAACCTGGGACATTCATTTCATGTACTAAGGTTGGAGGGCACATGAGAATTGCAAGCACAGCCCTGGAACCTCCAGAAAATGCTTGGGTCCCCCTTTCATCTCCCCCCACTGTCCTCCAACCACCTATGTTGGAGCTGGCATGGACCAGGGCAGGCACGGTTTCGGCGTTAAAGAGAGTAGAAGACTGAATAGTTCAGCCCCGCTGCCCTGTTACCTGTTGTATTTCAAGGTGACCAGAAGTCGACCATTAGGAGGTGGGGGATGCAGGGGAGCCCAGCTGGCCCAGCTCACCTTCAGCACCACCGACACTGATTTGTATTCTTAGCAGTGGCCCTTGGGGGGCTCCCTTTGCCCCAGAGCCCCACCTAGGGCGCCCAGGAGCTGAGCCTGTTAGGAAAACTCTCAATTGGGTCTTCAAATGGAACCTGGAAGAAGATGGCCTCCACTGACCCTCTCCCTATCAGTCCTCCCTTCTCCCCCTGGTGGTGCACCAACCTCTTTATCCCCTGTGGTAGCAGGCCCAGCCATGAGCAGGCCTTGCAGTGCTCGGGCTTCAAAACTTCTTCCTCTTTCTCAATCTCCCTGTCCCCCTGAACCCCTGAGATGATGCTGGGTGCTGGAGGCAAGTCCCCCATCTCTAGAGTCTTCTGAGGTGGGATGAACAAAATGCTGTGGTCAGAATAGGCTGGTAGGAGGAAAAGGCCTGACTTGATGGTGCGTAGCTAGAGAACGTCCATGCAGGGCGGAGCCCAACGTTCTCACCATGCTCAGGGGCCTGGGCAAGGAGAGGAGGGTCCTACAAGACGAGGGACGGCTCTCTGGGGTAACCTGAATATAGTTTTTTGGAGTAGCGCCTCAAATCTTGGGAATTTGTGTTTGCTGATTCGTCTGGTTTCTCCAGAGACTCTAGCGCCTCTGTCCACTGACCTTCATTTCCTACGAAGGGGTCAGGCACCGGCAAAGGCCCTTCTGAACCTCTTGACAAAAGCCCACCTGACCCTTGTCAGGGGACCTCACAGGGGCTGGCATGGTGGCACCCCCTTTCTAATGACTCACCATGTCCTCCACCGCCCATTCCTCACACCCATTCTTGCTGGCTCTGGAGGGCAATGGTGGGAGCTTGTACAGGGTCCAGGGATAAAGTTGGCATGTTACAGTAAACCAAGCACATCGGGTAAACATGGTTTCATTGTAAGGTTGAGGGAAGCAACAGATGGCTGATGTTGAGGGAAAGGGTGTTATTCGAGGACTTGGTTTCCCTCCTTATCTTATCCCTTAACTGACGTTTCCCATAACCTGAGTCTTAGTGTGTTAGGAGTCATCGGGGCCCCTAAAAATCTCCCCAGCCTCAATGCTCCTGTGTTCAGACAGAGTGAGATTTGGGGGATGATGAAATGAGTCAGTTTGCAGATTTGGCGGTGGCTTCTTCAAAGTCACTCTTCTTTCTCGGATTCTGCCTTCTCAGGTGTAAAGTGGACCTGTCTGCGCTCCCTCTCAAGCAAGCCAACTGCTTGGAGCTGCCGCTGGAGAGCTGCTTGGGAACCCTCCTACTGCTGGTCACACTCACGCCCTGCTCCGGGGTCTCTATCTCGGACCTGTGCGTGTGTCCCTTGGCAGACCCCAGAGAAAGGAAGCAGATCGCTCAGCGATATGTGAGTGGCTGGTCTGTGCCCCCTCCACCACCCTCTTCCAGTTGGAACAAAGACCATGAGGGGAAAGTGCAGGTAGAGAGATCTGTGTTCAGAAGGTATAGTATGAAGCAAAGCATTGTTTTAGAAATAGAAATATAAAGCAAAGCATTGAAGATTTGATAAAACAAACCTGGAGTTTCATGCATTGATAAGGTAAAAGTTGACTAGCATGTGCCTTGAATGCAGCACCTTGAGAAGATTTTTTGAAATTTTAGCATTTAGAAATTTTTGGGAGAAAACTGAAACACTCAAGGAGTCAAAGTATTATACAGTGTCTCCGCAGATGTGAAAAATAGTTTTAAAAGTATGGAAAAAGCAGCTTATTATTATTATTTTAACCCAACCGTTATCAAAGTTTCCAGAATCTTTAGGAGCGAGTGAAAAGATGCATGTGCTTGAAAGCAAAGCACAGAACAGACATGGAAGATGCGTTAACTCCCTCCCCTCCCGCCCAAGACAGACAATGATATTTGTGTGTGGTTCTTTGCCAAGTAGTTGCAATTTGCTTACAGTCCATGCTGCTTGTTAATACAGTGGCTCTCTCTGTTCTCTTCCCTTGCATTTTGACTCTGATTTTTGCGGGGCCTACACTTACACTCTATTTTGACCTTATCTTCTTTGTAAATCAATGTTTATTTTATTGTCTTACAGGGAAGGCATGTTTTAGGAAAATAGTATGAAACAAAATGAAGGTGAATTCCTAATTCATGGAAATACATTCTCTGGCTAAATTGAGTGCTTCCTGAATCCTTGCCTGGGCTGGCATATTGATTATCTGAATGATTCCTTCACCTTGGGAATCAGAAACCTAGCTACAGTCCTTAGGTCACACAGATTCTGCACGTGAACTTGTCATACTCCAAAGAAACTGACAAAATTAGTTTTCAGTAGTGTTCCTGAGGACTTTAGTGAAGTCAAGGAAAAATCCATGGTGAAAAATAAAACATTTCCCTAAACTTCCTCATGTACTTTTAAGGTGGCATTAGATAAAATCATAGCAATTGCTTTACATAATTTCCAGGCCTGGAGGAGTTTGAATGGAGCGTGCTCTGATGAAACTAACCAAAATAGAAATAGCAAGTGATTTTTCAGCTAGCAAGCTGGCTGGTGTGGTCAAGAAGAAGAATGTTTTGTACCAAGACCAGAGTTCCTGTCCCTGCCTTTGCTTTTTAAGGTTGTAAGAGTAGATCATCTTTCAAAGCATTTCCATTTCTCTACACCGGAAAAGTACTTTATTTCAAACATCTTCATCCTAGCTTAGAAACCAGTTTTGTTTTTGTTTTAGGTTGAAAAAAACCACAGCAGCTTTCAGAAGTTCTTAGAACTGGTGCCTATTCCGCCCTGAAATGCCTGAATAGCAAGGATTTTACTCGCCTTTCATAAATCCCTGGAGTCTGCTTCTCACAGGTTTTTACCTCTCTAATGATGATGGAAATACTATATGCAAAGGTTTGAAAGCAGCATCATTTCCAACAGATGCGTTCTGCCACTTGTGAGGCGTTTATCTGCTTCTCTGCTTCACGCAGTGTCTCACGATGCTTCCTGCACGCAGACATCTAGACACCGTGATACCTGTTGCGGATTTTCAGCAACTATGTGTGGGCTTTGACATATGCAAACCAAAAAAATTACAGTCAATGTGAGTACAGAGTGATACTGAAATCAGGTCAAAATAAGGGCAGAAGCCTCCAACCAACAAGCCACGATATAAAATGAGGCTTCTGCCATCCAGGTTTCCTCAGGTTCATACCACCCACGCGTAGCAGTTGTGAGTCAAATGTAGTTTAACAACAGGGTTTATTTACAAGGGAATATCAACAGAGAGAACAAAAAGTCCTTAAAGCCATAAGTGGCAGTTATCTTACCCCAGTCACCATTTTCAGCCCCAAAGGTCCCAAACACCCATGTCCATGATGATGCCCTTTGCCTCTCCAAACCTGAGGCAGGCACTCTGCAAAGTCCAGTCTTTCTTTTTTTTAAAATTTGTATGTAAATTGTAAATTTCACATCGCAAAGTCCAGTCTTTCTCTGGAGTTTTCTCTTTGCTTCTCCGGTGTTCTGAGCTGCTCTGCTTCTCCAAGGCTCTTCAAACTTTTTCCACAATTGCTGATGCACAAATCAGCTTTCCAAATTCTGGCCAAGTCCAGGTACCAGCTCACTACGCCATCTTGCTGCAGTACCATGCTCTCCACACCAGCTACTCTTCCGCTGGCCACCATGGCTCCTTGCCACCGACAGCTCACTCTTCCAGGGGACTTTTGCCCAGCCTGGTCACTCAGGCTACTGGCCTCCCATCCTCTTGTCTTTCCTTTCCCCAGAAGTCTCCCTTCCTTTTGTCTCTGCTCTTTCTCTCTCTCTCCCTCCCTCCTTCTCTCTTTCCCTCCCTCCCTCTCCTCCTTAAAGCCAAAGGTTCCAATTTCCCTCTACATACCCTCTAGGTGATACATTGCCTCTTTCCCACCTGGGATTTGCAACAAACTAAAACTACCCTTATCCTGTTTAGGCCTCTTTGACATCTGTTGTTTTCAGACACAGCTACTGGCATCAATGCCTACATTTTAATACTGCCCATATTGGGGTCCCAGCTTCCATACTCCCCATATTGGGGTCCCAGCTTCCATACTAGATGCTTAATCTCTCATCTAATGAGTTAAATGAATCGCAGCTCAGAAAATTCACGCAACTTCCATCCCTCCTCTCTTCTTCTCGGGACTAAGATTATCTGAAGAGTCCCTTGCTCAGTCCTCTGGCATCCATAAAATTTGTGTTAACTAGGTCAGAATGCTGTTGCCTTTCCGGGTGATTTAAGGGTTCATTAATGAGCAAGGAGAGGTAAAGAGAGAATGAATGTAATTCCACAGACATTTTCACGGTGGGGTATCTATGCTATCTCCAGGGGGCGATGTTAAAAGGAGATTGTGTGGGCTTTGTAATTTGTTTATTTTGAGGCTGTAGTTAATTAATTCTCAATCACTTTTAATCCGGTTGCTGTATTTGTCTGACTGTCCTGTTGACTGATATCACTCACTTGAAGAATTATGTAAGGAATAATGTCCTTCTTATGGGACTTCATGGTGATAAGCACCGCACGAAAAGCCATTCCAATTGGTGATCTTTGTTTCTCCCCCTTAGTGTCTCCAAAACTCCCTCAAGGATCTGAAGGACATCGGGATCTTGCAAGTGAAGGTTTTAAAAGCAGCAGACCTCTTGGCAGCAGACTTCTCAGGTATAAGATATTTTCATTCCTTTTTTGTTGTTCATTGCCTGCTTTGAAATGATGCTACAGCAAAAACAATCTTAATACTGGAGTCATAGATACAATGATTATCGTGTTTCAGCAATAGCCATAGGAGAACAAGAATAGCAGGCAGGTGATTTGGTCACTTAAGGAACATTTTTCACAGTTCTTTTTTCCAGATACTTTTACTGGCATTAGAAAGTCCTGGTGAAAATATACCAGCTCATTTGGGTGTTGAAGATATCAATGAATCATTAATGCTGCGATTTCTTTACTAGGAATTTATTGATAAACCTTGGCTTATCAAGTTTTGCTTCTCATCTGTACTCCCTTAGGTAGATATTTATTGTCCTTACCATATTCAGTACTGGTTTATAAATTGCACCTTACTGCTCCACTGGTTGGCATTTCTCTCTAACAGTTACCACCATCCTGCCACAGGATCATTCTAAGCTGACACTGTCATACACAAGCTTTTCTTGGAGCTCACCAACTTGGGCTTTTAGACAGATACTTGAGCAGACATGTTCTGTGCTGAAGTGGATTTGGCCTTGGGCAAGGGATCCACATGTTCCGATGTCTGAGTGGAGGGCAACTTTCCTTCATTGCCGAGTTACCCCCTTGAACAAATGGGCAATTCAAACACTGCCCTGACAAAGGCCTTGTTTGCCAAGTGAACCCTGGATCCAAGGAATATTATGCAGGCAGGATCTTAACTTAAAAAAAAAAATCTCATGTCAAATTTCCATAAAGCATCTTCCCTCACCCCCCAAACTAGCCTTCACAGGAGTGTTTCAGCCTTTTTATCTGCTTTGAAGGGGACTGTGGCTGTAACTGAGTAGGTGACTCTGTGAATAGCTAATTGCTCTTGTTTGGGATGGTTGTTGCCATTTCATTGCTTTCTTTATATTCAAGATATTCAGTCTCTAGTTTTGGAGTAGATGAAAGCAGAGATTGGGGAGAGTCCCAGGACAAAAGGTGGGGAGGCTTGATCATAACAGTGCAGCTTGACTCTGCACCATTAAGGAGCAGATTAGATTACTCTTCGGGCACAAAGGTTCTTGCCATTAGCTCCACGTCCATATAACATATTGATCTTTATTTCAGAGTCGTATTTCACAGTCTAGTTTCTTTAGAGGTTCAAATGCTGGTATGAGTGTCTCCTTTCATGTGTTCCCACCAGGGTGTGACCTTAGCAGACTATGAACTGAATACAGATAGAAGGGCATTTTCTATGTGAGAAAGGAAGTGGCTTAGGTCATGCTGAAGTAGTGTAGGGATATCCAGGTGGTGCTTGGATGGCCCTGGCCCACTTCATGCCAATCATCTTCTAAATAGAAGGTATAAACAGGCTAATGGATGAGACCCCATTAGCCCAGTACTATCTCTTTCTTCCTTAGGAATATCTTCATAGCATCTTCTTTCTACTTGGCTTTATTGTAGGATTTCAGCATATGAGACTCACAATAAGTGGTCATTGACAGTGTCAGTCAACAACCAACTACATTTTGGGAGTTTCAGAATTTCATGTGGATTTTCAGTTGCATAAGAACGGGCATCCCTAACCTTCAAGTGTTCAAGCTCCACAACTCCAGGGGTTTAGCTCTTGCTCCATCTGGGGGGCACACATGGTAGCCACTGTCACTGTCTCAGTGGACACTTGAAAGATGCTGGTTTTGCTTGATGACATACTCAGAGTGGGAGGGGCATTTCAAGCATCAGTGCCCTTTGTATTTCCAGATCCAGCATTTCCCTGTCAGTGTCACTTTATGAATGAGTATCCCTTTCCATTGTAGTCACCCAGGTAGCAATATACTGACCTCTACATTTAAGGAAAGCCCTGAGGCTACTCTGAGTGACCAGGAGGATTCTCAATGGATGACATCAAAATGGAGCCTACCAAGTTTTCCACGTTTCTTCCATCACAGCCTTTTATTCATATCATTTCTTTAAAAACAACACCAAGGAACTATAACAACAGATGCTTCAAGTATATTTCATCTAAGATTTTAGGATCTTAGAAAGCCATGGGACAGAGCTTAGCAGTGGTCAGTGTTGAGGGAAGTCATAGCTGGCAGAAAGCAGGGACCTCACATCCTGGAGGGGGGTGGATGTGCTCCGTGAGTCCTGGGTTCAGGGTTGTCCTGGCTGGAAAGTCATGTTTGATTATAAAAAGAAAGTTTTGGTCACTCATTCCAAGGTGGTCAAGTTAGAAGGCTGTCTTGCACTGGTAGTTGTGGTAGTTGTAATGGTCATAACATATTAAAACACACTTTGGAGAAATTGAACTCTCCATTTTAGCAGTGTTTTGGAATAGTAGAATGATATATATATATATATATATATATATATATACATATATGCCTTATATATTATTAATTTTACACACAATCTAATTCTGCATTATATATATAAATATTTGTAGTAAGGTGAATTATTTTTCTGTTAAAAATTTTGTATAAAGAAAAGTTAATATATCCTTTCAAATGTTTTTAAAGCTATGTATACCACTAATATTATCTTTATAAAATAGTCTTTTATGCTATATTTATTGTTTTTTCAAACTATTCTTTCATAAGTGTATTGTTTTATCATATGATTGAGATTACTCAGCATCCATAAATTTATATGTGCTTATTATTTGCATTTTTCAAGTATTTGACTTTGGTTTGTGTATAAGTGAGGAAACTTTTTATTTTGAAGAGTCTGGAGCAATGTATCATCACCTCTTGTGGCCTATGCCTCTGAAACTGGTCAAGGGTATTTCTGTGTTCTCAGATCCACAGTCATATAATAATAATAATAATAATAATAATAATAATAATAATAATAATAATAATAATAAAGATAGTAATAACAACAGCCTTAAGTAAACATTCAAACAGAATGACAAATTATGACTTAAATAATTTATCTTGCAAACACCTTGGGCTCATCATAACCTAAAATCTTCAGATAGCAGGTTCTCCAGTATGATATCACTGCTTCTGTGGTGAACCAAGATGGGTGAACATGACGCGTTGTCTACTGAGACCCAAGACCAGCATAGCTGTCTGTAACATTCGATGATACCAACCCACTTCACTCAGCTGCTATTGGTCTTAAAACTAGGCTGCTTTGAGAAGATAGTTGTTCAAATTCTGATGATTAAATACGAGGAATTTTTTGTTCAAGACAAAGCTGGGACTTCATTGGTGTCATGGGTGGCAGATGACAGCAGACACTCCCAGAGAGGATGGCCTCTGCCCAGAGGCATGTCTAATTGATGCATTAATATTGGTAGAAAACATGCAGGACTTATTCCATAGACTATGCCAAGATAATGTATAGATGATCGGTAAATAGAAAAAATGTTAGCAAGCAGAAGTATTTTCTGTCCAGAATTATATTTTGTTCAGTACAGAGAGAGTGCTTTTCTTATTTGTGGAGTGGTTCTGCTGGAATTGAAATCAGGTATAAAGGGGCAAAAGCCACTAACCAACAAGCCACAGGAAAAAAAAGGCAGCACTTTTGTAAAATGCGGCTGTCTGCCACCCAGCTTTCTTACCAGATTCATCTCACTAGCATAGAGCAGTTGCCAGTCAAATGCAATTTAAATACCTTGTTTTATTAATAGCAGACATTAGCTAGGAAAACATAAAGTCTTTAATGCGACAAATGGTCAGTTATCTTACCCCAGTCACCATTTTGAGTCCCAAAAAGGTCCCAGAGACACATATCCAAGATGGTGCCCTTTGCCCCTCAAACCTGAGGCGGGCACTCTGCCAAGTCCAGTCTTTCTCTGGTGTCTTCTTTTTGCTTCTTCTCCAGTGTTCTGAGCTGCTCTGCTTCTCCAAGGATCTTCAAACTTTTCCAACAGATGATGATGCCAACTCAGCTTTCCAAATATGCCACCTTGCTGCAGCTCTAGGCATTTTCTTTACCATGCCCACCTTTGGCAACATCTGGTCAAAGCCACCAAGACTGCCCTCAGCAGCCTCTGATCACACCCAACCTGCCATTCTGACATCCAACTCTATACCAGCTACTTCTCTGCTGGCCATTCTCCCACCATGGCTCCTTGCCACCACCAGCTCACTCTTCCAGGGGGCTTCCCCTGGCCAGGCCATGTGGGCCTGTTCTATCAGTCCACCATTCTCATCTCTCCTTTCTTTCCTTTCTCTCTCCTTGCTCCTCCCTTTTTTATGCCCTCTCTTCCCACTTCCCATTTTCTCTCACTGTTCTTTCAGACTCTGCCCACCAGGGTATTTTGGTGCTAATACCATTTTTAACTGCGTCATTACCCTGTATCAGAAAGTGCAGCTTATATGCAGTGTTTTGTTCTGTATAAGCATCTCACGATGGAGAGTACACTGGGGGAGGCTGTGGGAATGGCAAATGTGTGGTGATTCCATCAGTGTGGAAGCCATTCTAGCTGCCCCTTGAGCAATGCTTGTGCCAAATCCCCCCTGTGTTCAGTGATTCTCTTATCAGAATTAAAATAGCACTTTCATATGTTTTCCTCCCTGTTAACTAGATTTTCTCTTTATTAATTTTTCTCTATAAAATAAATTTTATATGTTGACTCATTTCCTCCTACTGAATCATTTAGTTCAAACACTGGTTATTCGTTAGTCTCCTGCTATTGTAATATTTTATCTGGTTGCCATTCCCAGTATGCCCCTGCTTGATAAAAGAGGGGGGATATACATTCAGGGGGTGGGAATTTCCTTTTCCTCATCATATTAATGTTAGCAAAAGAACAAGTAGTTTTGCAAGCTCAGGTCAGTAAGGGTGATGATAGTATAGAATAGCCTAGGATATGATGTGATGTGGTATATGATATGATATGCTGTCATCTAACATAACACAATCTGATGAACTCACTATCCCCTCTCCTTCTTATAGCACACTCACATTCATGTGCCTGACATTCAGGTCATCTGTCATGACAAGAAACTAGGGAATTTTCAGGAGGCAATGAAAGTACAAAGTGCTAATACCTTCTTTACTAGTAATTTGGAGTCACTCATCCTCTAGAGATTTTTTTCCTTCCCTGCAAGTTTGGGGCACTTTTTGCCAAACAAACTCACCCATTCAATGCAAGAAGTTTCCAGTCATCTATGGAATCTCTTACATATTGACAGTCACGTTACATGGACTTCTTTTTCCATCTCCAGCATTAGGGAATAAGTCAACTACTAAATGTGGATCATCTTGAAATACTGGTGAGAAGAATGGAAAAGACAGGATGTTTACAGACAACAAACGTGTAGGTTGTGATAAGTAGCCTTGCTTGATAGCATCAGCAGGTACAAGTCCTCACTGGGCCTGACCCAAGGGAGAAAAGATACATTTCATTCCAGAACTTTCCTTCCTTCCCAGAGAGTCCACTATAGATGCTCCGACTGCTTTTTTCCTTAAAAAATTATTTTGCTACAGTTTTTCTTAAGAAAAGTCAACTTGGAGACAGATCTAGTGATTGTCAACAAATTCTGCTCTAACACCTGAAATACTTCAGACATCCTGAGAAGTCTGATTCCTTCTGATTCTCTTTTAGACTGTCCTGCTAGGGGGCACTGTGTAATGTGGTGGTGACTGAAGACCTTGCTTTAGAGAGGGTGACCTCTTCAGAACACTGGTTCCTTGGCAGTGCCATTAGGAGGCACTGTAATGAACAAGTAAAGAAGTAAGAGCTACCGTGACTCCCACTCAGAGCTTATGTGAATCAGTGTTCGGTTCATTGATTTATTCATTGAAAATGAAAACAAGTCTGCATTTTTTTTACCCTTATTTGTAGTTAACCAACTCTCATTTTAATTCCTGCACTTGATAGTAAAGAAGGTATGGAAACAGAGACCCAGATTTTCCTCTTGCTTGTAACCCTATTGATCTGGGGTGCACTTGAAACCTCCATTTCTAGGTATTTTGAGGGTTAAATTCAAACCCAAATGAACATATCTGACTGACACATATCACATGCACAATAATGCTATTCCCATTCTCTAATAAGTCTGTGTTATTAGAGTTTAGTTGATACAGGGAATTTCACAGTTTATTTTCTGTTCATCATTTCCCTAATTTTACATAATGAAACTATAAGCATCACTAAGCATTTTTAGTTTTTCAACCAATTTTAGAAAACTACAGTTATTGCTCTACAATTTTGTCTCTTCTATTTTGTTTCTATTGCCTGATAAAAATGAGGAAAAATAATATGCTTCATAGTAGGAAAATAAATTCTCACAACAAAACAATTTTATGTATGTACTCACATTTTGATATGTTGGGTAATGGTTTAACTACATAAATGTCTTGGGGAGGACTCACCAGTTATTTTGTTACACAAAATGTGCTATTCTGTTAGCCAAAAACACTGCATTTTGATTCCACTTTATAAAGTAGACATACTCCAGTTGTGATATAATGTTGACTTTGAGTAATCTCTAAGTTGTAACACTGCCTATAAGGTTTCTATTCATTTTGTTTTGACTTTTGAAACACAGGGCCACCTGTATTAGAAAGAAATAATCCTGTAAGTTTCAACCACTGGGTATTTAAGTCACATGACATTTCCTGGTTTGTTTTGTTTTGTGAAATAGTCTATTGCAATAACTCTCTCCCAAGGGGTCCTGTTTCCAAAGGGGTGGCTTGATTTGCAGTTCTAGAATGTTCAGCAGCAAGAATGGCATGCTTCTAATTTCATGAGAACTTCATGGAAAGCTGAACCCAAGTCAAGACTAAGTTTACAAAAACACATCCACTCTCATAGACAACTACCTTTGGCAGACACAGAATATGACCTCTAGCCTGGGAAACTGGGGAATCTGGTGTTTTTCACAGAAAGAGTGAATGAATGAGTTTCATTTGCATTGTTCTATGAATGAGCAAAAGGAGTCACTTTGATCCTTCTGGATGGTTCTTAGTAACATCTCAATTAATCCCTCTTCTGCATCCAGGCTTGTGTGGGGTCCTGACGACCCGGTAGGATGTGGGAGTCGGGTACTGTCCTCATGTGAAGTGGCTACTGGTTAAGAAATAGAAATGATTGGAATTTTACAGAGGTCTTGAAAAATAGTGAAGGCTTTGAATGTTGGATACTGAAACACCACCTGAAATACCTTCTCTGACCTTGAATATGTCCAGAGGACGCATCTCTGGATGTGGGGGAGGGGTCAACTTATGTCAAAAAGGATGGAGCAAAGCCCAGGTGTCTGTATGTCAGTCTGCCTGGGCCTGTTCCCTCCACACCATCAGGGACCATTTTGACGTTTCATTTATTACCTGAGATATCCACCCCCCCCACTAACAATATTCATTATTTAAATTTTATTGACTATCTTCTTTTATCTGGAACCTTTTAGGCAAAGAAATCAATCCACCAAGTGTTCATAAATCATGGATTACTCTATAAATGTTTGAATGCCTTTGTTTTGCCTTCCTCCTCCCCGCCTGTTTATACCGTAATATTAATAAATGCAGCATTTTAATGAGCTTTGACGGAATTATCTTCAGAGAGTTGGTGCAGTGTGTTCCTGGGAGACTCATAACTGAAGTTCCCCGTTTCTGGAAGGGAGTCTCTTCCTCATTAGCTGGGACGGCGAGGACTGGGCTGGCGCAAGATGGGGGCCCACAGCTCCAGCCCACCTGTGCCTCCGAAGGACCCGCTGTCTCTGCCCTGCTGTGGCTCACCCCCGGGCTTTCATTAAAAGTGTCAGATGGTGTCCCCAGAGCCCGTTCTGATGGGATGTCATGTGGGGGTCTCTGGGGGGGAGGCGCTGACACCTACTAACAGTCTGACAAACGGTTAAGTAGCTTGGGTGGAGGTAGGAGCAGCTGCTGTCAAGTAGTACACCGAGCTCCTGTTCTCTTCATGTTCATGGTCCTTGAAGGGGCCCCGTGTCCGTCTCCCCTTCCGCTTCCTACCCTCACCCCTCAACCACACAGCAAGTCCCCAGAGTAGTCTTTACAGAAGCAAAACCCTTCCTTGGTGATGCCGGTGGATCTGGCTGTCAATTTGGTTGCTCAGTCTTGGAAACCGCCCTCAGATTGGGGCCTCTTCCATGGTGTGGGGTGGAGGAGCCCACTTGTAGTCCCCCACTCCCCCGTGCTGGAGCCCTGGGATGTACAGCAGGGGCACTTGGCTAGGTGGGAGCATCTGAAACTTCCCTCTAGGTCTTTACTGAGGTGAAGAAGTCAATGGGAGAGTTCATATTGGAGGCAGCCACAGGGTGGGGGCAGGAAGGCCCCTGGGTCCAATATGCCCAAGTAGCAGTTGCTTTACCCGGGGTGACCCTGGCTGGGGGGATCCTACTCATCCCGAAACACTCTCATTCTTAGTGATTCTTCCAGACCTGATTTTCCTATCTTCGCATTGACCTTGAGCGTTGCTGGGTGTCATTTGGATACTTTCCCTCTCGTCTAAATTTGACCAAGGTCTCTTTGAGTTGTTTGCAGTTGACCATCCCAGCTCACTCACTGATGCCCAATACCCAATGGCTCCCTCCTGAGATACCAGTGCTGACTTCAAAGCTCTGGTCCAGTTACTGGAGTATCCAGGCCACTAGCCAGTTGAATGGCATGCAACTTCCACACACATTTGAACTTCTTTTTTAGATATAGTCATCAAGCAGATTCCTGCCTGCATCCATCTGTGATGGGCAGTAACTCTGACCTCTGGTTGTTAAGTGCATTAGATGTAGATCAGTGACCTGAGTGGTAAGCCAGGGATCAAGAGACTGAACTCTGTCTGCATGAGACCCTGGCCCGGGATTCATGTCCATGTGTTCCTGGGGCATCTGTACTTATGCCCCCAATTAATTCAGTGCACCAAGCTTTTTGTCAATGTACCGTGGAGTCCGGATGTGCTTGTGTCATGTGGTCCTCACAGGCTCATTTATTCTCTCCCTGAAGGCTCCCCACCACACCCACCAAAAGGCAATCGAATTTTTACCTGGGGATTTTTCTGAGTCTACCTTGGAACTTTACTAACTTATTCTCTTTCTCTTTTTAGAGGCTCTGTAGGATAGAAGGTGGGGGGGGGTAGGCAAAAAGGTAAAGTAGAAAAGTGAGGATTGCCTTCATGCTTTTGTGAGATGAGAACTTAGAATCTGCTTTATGAAATGATACTTTCACAGGTCTAAGAGCACAAGAAAGGTGTCTTGTGGGTACTCAAAGCATAGCAAGTGGACAAGTGCAGACATGGTCACTCACACCAGAGTGCCATTCTCTCTCCCCAGTAGTCTTCTTTGTGCTCTTTCTCACCACCCACAAACACACTCAAGTTCAGACATTATCAAAAGTTCTGGTGAGAGAAGATTATATAAGTATATTAGCTTGGAAAAATTTGGGGAACACACAGAGGTGAGCTACATTTTAAAAACAAAATCCAGAGTGGATTCTCATTGTCACCTTGACTGTGAAACTTGCCTGACCTCCAGGCTTCTCCTGGGTGTGTGCCAGTCTGATCCATCAGCCTCCCACACAGTAAAAATCTGAGAATGACTTTGACTCCTTCAAACCTTAGCCACTGACTCCTGCCATTGTCTGAAAATTACAGTGACAGAAATAATGACAGACACCTGTTTTGTATGCTATGTGTTTTGCATATTGTCTTCTCACAATAGAGTAAACTAGAAAAATGAAAATGTTTTTACTAAAATCATAAGGGGGAGAAAATTCATTGACAGCTCTACTTTGTACTGGGCAATGTGTTCAGTCAGCATCATCCGTGTTCAAGAAAATCGGTGGCAAGTGGACCTGAGTTATTGAAACTGTTAAATCCAAACTCCAACCTGTGTGGTCTTTGCACAGACGCTGCATTTCCACACAAGGTGTCCATGGGGTGAGCTGGAAAGAGCTCCCTCTGCTTTTCCAGCACACCCCGTTTTATTGTTAAGAAGGTACTTGGTTAGAGTCCACTTGGTCTTATCACTTAGACCATCATTTTTTTGTTGACTGAGGAGATTTATTTGTCTTTGACCAATGTCTGTGTTCTTCCAGGCAAGAGTGACCCTTTCTGCTTGTTGGAGTTGGGTAATGACCGTCTCCAGACACACACCATTTACAAAAACCTCAACCCTGAGTGGAACAAAGTCTTTACATTGTAAGTGTTTTAGCCACCGGGATATCGGGGAGTGTTGTCTCTGTGATGTATGGGGCAGGTGATACTCCGGTGAATCTCTCCAACTTTATGTGCAAAGATGCATTTTATTGTTTTTCTCTTCTGTTTACCTTTATCCTTTCAATTCATAGAGTATGATGTTGGTAATAGAAGACATAAGGCTGTTAAAGGAAGCACATGTAAATTAGACCATTTAGTGACCAATTAATCTAGGAGTAGGTGGAAGCACCCATATATCTGAACTGATTCATTCCTGGGTGAAAGAAAATAACAAAGGAGACCAGCCTTAAATTTCAGGAGTTTGTCTACTATCGCATTCTTTTAATGCTTAAAACATTGAAAAATACAATATTTGATTCCTTGCAGCCTCCTTGTATCCCAACTGACCTCCATCATCCTCTCCAATGAGACCCTCTGAACCTTTTCAAACCCAGCATCTGGGAAGCTGTATCTGTTTCCTACTTGACTCCTAAGGCCCCTAACCCTCGTGGAGGGACCTTGCAGCATTTGGTTAAAAGGGTGACACTACTCTGACCTCATGGAAGAGGTCATTGATGCTTCTAATGGAAAGAACATAGTCCATTTTGAGTAGAGTTGATGACAGTCTAGAAAATTCCCCAGTATCTAGAAAAAAATGAATTAATGCCCAAGCAGTTTTGCAAATTGCCCTACAAAGAATCTCTGTTTTGCCCAGCACCTTGTTATGCCCCCTTCACATGGTAAAACAGATGTGAAGCTCTGGCCAGTGGAAATAATGTTCCTGATCATGGGGTTATTGATACTTGTGTTTCAGGAATAGGAAACTTTTGGCCTCTCTCCAAAAGTAGTGATTCTGAGTCCCCTTTCTTAGTCAAATTCATTATTCATCAAAAATCAAGAACATCTTGCTTTGGTTCGTTTCTCTTGGAAGTGATGTCAAAATCACTGCCCTTTCCCCCTTTTTTCTTCACTCTGCTTCTCAACTCCTTGCCTGGAGGGCACGAAGACAGGGAGAGCGTCACAGTAAAAAGTTGACTTTTTTTCATATGAATGTCTGAACCTCCTATGATGGAAGGTTTGGGAATACAGTCAGTTTGATTTAATTTTTGGAGTTTAATTAAATGGTAGTTTTATACTCTAAGGACATACAGACTTAATTAGTGAGACCATGTTTTCAGATCTTCATGGAACAGACTGCACTTGTGTGTTTTTGTGTATAATATGCGGTATGTTTCCTGTTTCAGCCCTATTAAAGATATCCATGATGTTTTGGAAGTGACAGTATTTGATGAAGATGGAGATAAGCCCCCTGATTTTCTTGGAAAAGTTGCCATTCCCTTGCTGTCCGTAAGTTACTTTTCTTATTATGCAATTTTTTGCGTCATGTGACAAATTGATACGTTTCCATGGTCTAGAGTTGCTTTATGTTTGTCAGTCAGAGGGAGAAATTCTAGGAAAAAACTGTCTTATCCCTTATTCTTACTCTGTATTTTCAAGTTTCAGATAGAATGTAGCAGAATTTTCTTTTCATGTCATTCTGAGTGAAACAGCCCAAACATTCTAAGCAGCCTTTTAATTCACTCTTAATCTCTCTGTCTTCAGGTGGGAGTCTCCCTTTGGTTTCAAGGAATTCATAACTGTGAATAATTTTCCATTCGTTCATGAAAAACATACATGTGTTTCTTTATTACCTCCTTACTGCCCGTTTCTTGAAAGATTAATTGCTGGTTACGACACCTTTGTTCTCGGTTCTGCTAAAAAGCATCATTTTCAAAAGTTCTATTTGTCTTTTTCGACTCGTGTTTGCTTTCAGTCTCTAAAACGGCTTTGTGGGAGAAGCAGAGAGCCTCCCTTGGAAGGCTGTGTCTGGCAGTCCAATTAAAAGATAACATAGTAGAGAGGAAAGTAAGCTCAGAGCTGAATGGAAAAATCCCCTATAAAATTCCTAGCAGTGAGCAGCAAATAATGCTTTGCCGTGGGCAGTGGGGGAACCCAGGGTTCTGGTGTGACCTAGGCACGGGGCACCAGCGTTTGCAGCAAATGTCTGCTAGACAAAGGCATTTTTGCTTTTCCCCCAACCATTAACACAATGAGTCATGGGGTCAGTGTGGCTCTACAGTCACTGCTGCTGTATGCATTTCTCCCCAGACTTCATCTTCCCAGACTGGGGTGCCTTCTGTGTTTGGAGCAGTCTGTAATCGAACCATGGGGTTACACTAGCTCACATGATGAATTTGGGGTGTGGGAGGACACGCACCATACTTCTCAGTGCCTTGGCTGTTTTGGATCACCTGGTTAATTTCTCCCCACATTCTCATGTCGCTGATGCTTCTGGAAGAGAGCGGAAGAACAGTTGTTTCCCGTAGTGGCAGATGCTGGTGGCCATGCTGATCCTGGGCAGCTACCCTGATCCAGGAGAGGAGGCAGTAATTGGGGAGTTCCCTCTTTTTCTTTCTTTGATGGCGACTTTGTCAGCTATTCCTGAAAGAATACATGTGATGAGAACATGGCACATGTTTGGAGAGAGGCCTGGTGAGACAAGATGCAGAGAGTCTCCATCACAATTCTGTTTCCTCTTTTGTTCATCCCGCCTGACAGTCTCTCATCTGTGTCGTCTGTGCAGAAGAAGCCTGTTTGGCTCCTCCTTACTGGGTGACGTACTGTGGGTCTTTATCTCAGACTCCCCCCTGTCTTGTAGAGTTGGCATTTCCATCCACCAAGATGACCCAAAAATTCTCTCTGACCTGCTCCCCCATCCAGGAAGTGGGTCCCTTAGTGATGAGGCAGAACCAGAAACAACTTGACAATTTGGGCTGGATCATTCTGGCTGTGAGGGTTGTGTCCTAGGGTGTTGTAGAGTTGACAGCTTCCCAGATGCCAGTCTCACCAGCCTGCCCACCCATGTGACCACAAGTGACTTCTTCAGACATCGCCACATCCTGATGCCATCACCCCAGCCGAAGCCACCAACTTCCACCACTGTTGCTATGCCCCCGCTCTTCATGGTGTCCACAAACAGCCATGCAAGACTTCCTTTGGAAGCAAGCAGCCCTGATCCTCTGGACTTTCCTGCAGGTTAATGACAAGCTGCTCCCAGAGCTCTCTTCCCTCTTGCTTGATAAACATTTATTGAGTGTCCATAGGAGCCAGCTCGTAGGGGATGATTCCGTAACAATGACCCTAATGAGGTGTCTCCTCCTTTTTGGGAAAGTCTTGTGCAGAGGCCATGTGCAGACATACAAGCAGGAAGGTTGTGGACAGTGTGTTGTGTATGTCAGAGCATGAATTGGGGTGGGCCTCTACAATGAGCTAGAGGCTGGCAGAGAGACAGAAGCCATGAAGGGTTGAGGGAGGTGGGGGTTTATTTTACCAGTGGGGAACCTCTGAAGTCTTTTGACCTGGGGATGGAAAGATCCAAGCTGTTGACTAAGAAAGTAAGTTTAGCTCCAAAGTAAAGCGAGTTGAAGAGGAAGACATTTGGAGGAGGCGTTGTTTGGAACCTTAGAATTAAGCAGCCAAAAGATAATCCTTGACCTGGGCCTTGTGGGTGAAGGTTGATGTCTTCTTTTTCAGTATGAAAGAGAATCATGGAAACACATCTGTGGGTGCTTCCCTACTACTCCTTGTAGGGTTAGGAGTGGCATTCAATAACACCTTACAAAAACCCCAAATTATATTTCAGACAAGAATGAATATTTTTTAATATTTCTTTAGTTAAATCAAACTGAAACTTGATATATACTTTTTAGAGAAAATGCACCCTGCATTTTAAAATGTCTAAGTACAGAGTATCGAATGGATTTCAACTCTGAATCTCTCTCAAATGATGATATGCTAAGTGCATCTCAGCCTGTTAAAGAGCCTCTTCTGAATTCACTATGTCTTAAATCAGGGTGAAGCTACTGGTTGATTATTGGCTCATTTAAAATCCATATTCTGAAATCATTATATGTGGTAATGCTGGTGAATTATTTAAAACACATACAGATGCTCAGGCATGGGCTGGGATTGGGAAAGTTCATACCAATAATCCATACTTTTCTGCATTTCATATCTTTCCAATTTTCTAACAAATACTCATTTAAAAAATGATTTCCTATGTATGCAAAAATTTTTACTCATGATTAAAAACACTTGAAAATTGGAATTTGAAAGGATGGTAATCTATAGATTGAGAATACTTCCTTGAATCCTATCCATAATGTCGTAAACATGCATTGGAAGACACAAAGCACATTTTCTAAACATTTCAGGCATAGACATTATCTTCTACTAATTATCTGATTTATTAGATTTATTTACTATTTCTAAACTCACTTAAGTGATCCCAGATCTGTCCTAAAATTGGCTACATTTTTTCTATGAAGGTAATTTCAATTTATTAAAGTCCTTGTTTACCTTCTCACAGGCCAGCTAACAAGCCAACTTAGGAAGGCTTTGAAAATTAGCTTCCTGTATAATTGGGAAAGCATCTACTTACTGTATTCCCTCATAGCCAAAAAGAGATCCTCTGCACTTTGATGAGAAACTATATTCTGAAACAAGTTTTTACCTTCGTGTACATGCCAAGATCACCTGTGCAAGTGAGTCTGTGTCAGAAACCACAGTGGGGGGTTAGGGAGGCTTCCCAAGCACCCCTGTAGCCGCATATGCTATGACTGGCAGTGCCAGCAACAGCTTCACTTAATTAGTTTTATGGGACAAATTTTCTATAATCACTTGTATCAAATCGCTTCTATAATCGATTGTCCATGTAAATTTTCATCACATTTCCAATTAAGTGTTTTTCCGAGTGTCACCTGTGCTAGGTTCTGCATTGTAATGTGTATACACAATTCTGTATTTTCAGGTTCATATTGAAAGATGGCCATTAAAATCAATAACATGTATATCTCACTTGACATTAATATTTATGAATTATAGCCACATAAAAAATTTAGTAAGGCTGAAATGGTGGATTTTGCATATAAATAATAAGCTATCTTCCCTCCCTTATTCTGTACCAGTATGTCCATTGGAAAATGTAAAGAAAGATCAAATAAGGCAACATTTTTAGTGACTCTGGAAATGAGGAAAGGGTCTTCTGGTATGCTACAAAGCTATGAGCCTCATGTACGGTATTGAGTGGATATCTGGTTAGATAGCCTAGTGTTAGAGTTGCGTGTGTAATGAAGAAGAAATTGAAACTGAAGAGACTGATAATGATCTGTGAGGCTAGCTTACAGAATGGGGATTCTGAGAAGCATGTCCTCCAGGTCCAACTTTTTTTCTTTATTTTTGAGACTAGGTCTTGCTGTTTTTGCCTGTGTAACTGCAGGCTCATGTTGCCTGGGGTACCACAGACTCAAGCAGTCCCCAGTCTCAGCTTTCCAGGAAGCTGGGATTACAGGTGTGTACCACCATGCCCAGCTATATGTCCAGGTCCAACTTTAATGAAGTTGTGAAACCCCTTATATAACCCAGCAAGGAAATGTTACAATGATGTAATGAGAAAGCCGCAAAGCATACTTGACAAGTAGTGGGGAAGATGCAGGGATGTGTGATAACAGGAGATTTTACCTGTGGGGGCAAAAGTCATTATTTATAGGCCATATGTCTCTTGGGACATTCCGAAGAGGTTAGGTAGCTGGGTTACAGGTTAGAGACGTGCTTTGCCCAAGCTCTAGTGTACCAGAGGGGGCTAGAGAGATAGGAGGTGTTCCTCTTATCTGAAGCTCCATCTCTCTACTTGCTTCCACTTTCCATAGCCTAGGGCAGCCTAAGGGAGAAGGAAAGACCAGTAGGGTTCTTCTAACCTCCGGTGACAAGAAGATGGCAAGTATAAATCTGAACACATCTGCATGACAATAATTGTTAAGGGGTTTGACTTTTCTTCTCAATGGAATAACCTCTTATACTATGTCAAGCCATGAAATCTAACTGCTATTTCATAGAGATAACTAAAGTAGGACACTACAGAAATGATGAACCAAAGTGCAAGAGACAGATGTGGAGGAAAGGAGATTCAGAAACCTGCACAGCTTGTTTGATGAGCTACAGAACAGTCATCCAGATTCACTGATAATTAGCTATCTTGACTGTGAGCCTTTTTGTGACTAACTTCCTCAGAAACATCTATCTGTACATAGATATAATTTAAAATGCAAGAAGATCAAATGATTATCAGAACACAATACTGTCTATCCAGCTTTAGACATTTCAGAAATGACATAAACCTGATGATAAAGTGCTGTTGCTGTGTGAAGTACAACTCCCTAACCTGTGCCCTGCCCCTGTACCACCCTGCTCCTATACCTGGCTGCTGAGAGTTGGGGACATGGCTTTTCAGTCTCCCTCCTTTAGCAGGTCTCAGAATAGCTTAGCCCACTTGAGTGAAGGCTCTCACAATTTAGAGAATAAGTGACCAGCTTAACCTAACTGTGCACTGCACACATATATAAATACTCTGCTCAAGTTCCATCTGTACCTTCGGATACTAATCGTGTCCACAGGCAAAAAATCTTCCAGCTCTGTGATCAGCTTCTATAAAAACAGGGATTAATAACAAAAGTGAAACAAGTCGCAAACCACTTGATGAAAAAAATTCCCAAGTTGCCAAGGTAGATATCCAAACTGCAATTTTAGACTTCTTAGAAATTGACAATACATATTCTGTATAAACACTGTGGATAAAGGCCAAAAGTATTATTCAGAGGAGAAATTTCCTCTGAATGGCTTTGTAATTAAGCATGAAAGGTTGAAAAATCAATTAAACATCTTAACCAAAGGCACTCAAATAAGAAATAAAACTTAACAAAATTAGAAAAGAATTAATGATTTAAAAGAAGGTGATCATGTAGAAAATATGTAAACAGCATATTTATAAGTCAAATATTAGTTCCCTCCAAACCAGTGAATAAATAAGTCATTTGCAAGATGAATAGAAATAAAAGGGAAAACATAATATTATGTAGAAAAAGATGCTAGATGCTACTAGAAAAAAGATGAATCACTGTGAAGAACATGATTAAAGTTTAGTGAGGGATTGGAGAGAAAACCCGAATAAATATAGACAAATATCTTGGGAGATCTTGGATATTACAAAGTGTAAAAACCTCCAAAATGATTACAAATATAATACAACTTCCCTTCTAGAAAAATTAGTCTGTGAAATAACAAGAAAAATGATCTTAAAAAAACTGAGGAACTTGAATATCAGGTATTCACTGCACTGTTTAGTAAAAATAATTATCGAAAGATCAGAACAAGATATCAGACAATTTCACCCTTTTTTTCTGCATTCTTTCTCACTCAAATAAGCAAGTAACAGAGCCATAATGTTTAATGAATACCTTTTTTAAGCTTTATACAACAGGTCTTTCTTATATTATTGAAGCTTATTAAGATCATAAAAGAAAATGGGAAACTTATGAATGTATTCCCTTAGACAAGAATAACTTTGATATAAAAAAACAAGATTTAATAAAAAGGAAACTCTATACTTTTCATGCAGTACCAGTAGAACTCAGCACACTCAGAGAACTAATTGTGTAACTTTTATCATTGACATAGTGAATGAATAGAAAACTGGACAACCTCTTTAATGTGGATGGGGCACTTGAAAAAACTCAACATTTTTTTTTTTGATGATGGAAAAATTCTAATAGTTTGTAACTAATAAGCAGCCTTGACAAGATAAATAGGATCTATGGAGCTACCATAAAACTACCATAATCCCCTTTTCCCTGGGCTTTGCATTCCAGCGATTGTTACCTACAAACACAATCCAAAAATATTACTTACAATAAGCTATTTTGAGAGAAAGAGAGAGAACATTCACATAACTTTTATTATAGTAGTATATTGTTAAAATTGTTTTATTTTTTCTTTTTTATCGATTACACACACACACATATTTATTTCACATTGTTGTATACTCCAAGGTTCTCCCACCACCATGTCACTTCATGAACCATTATCTTAATCTCTTGTGCTCATCCCTTCCCTGACTTCCCATCCCCTTCCTCCTTCTCCCTTGCTATAGGCTTTAATTCTGTTGTCAATTTGTTATTTTCAATGTTTTCTTTATTATTGTCACTATTTTTGTGACTGATTTAAAAATTAAACATTTTCATGGATATGTATGAATAGGAAGAAACAGCACATATACATATGCATATATATATATAAACATATATGCTTATGTGTATGTATTCAGAAGGGTATGGGATTCAGTGCTATCCACAGTCTCAGGCATCCACTGGGGTGGGGGCGGTTTCTGGGAGCATATCTTCCTGTATCAAGAGGACTACTTATTCCACAAATATCAGACTTACTGCTTAAACACCGAAGATATTCCAGACTCTATTTCCTTACATTAAAATAACAAGAAAACTGTTGTTGCAACAGTTTGATGAGTTTCTGCACTTAGGAATTAGCAAGTAAAAGTGATGCCTTTTATGTCAGGTTTGACCAAAATGAAAGACTTATTAAGGAAAATATTTACAGATACTCTATATGACAATATTTGATATTATTATGAATATAAAGAAAATTAATAGTGTATTGATATCAACTGAAAAATATCATTCCTTTTTTCCTTTCTGGACAGAGCTCTTAAAATTTTACTTAATTTCTCACTGAAATAGTGGTTTCATCTTTAAAGAGTAAAGTGTTTACGTGAGAGAAAATGTGTGTTGGGAGTGTGCATGTGTAACTTCTCTGAGTTTCCTTTGACCTTTGATTGAGTTGTCCTGTTTAATAGAGGTTTTGCATTATAGGCTATTAGAAGTAGCTTTTAGAGTTGTACATATAAGCAATAAGCATAGACCTCAAATGAAATATGTTAAGTTTAACTATTTCTTACCATATAAATGCTCTTATGTCAGAGGCTGGGATGCTACAGTATTTTTTCTCCTGTATTCATATGTTGAAGCTTCGGTATTTGAAGACAGTAGAACATTACAATATCTTCAAATAATTTCTTTGGTTACTGTTTCAGAGTTTAATTGTGCTACTAAATATTCAAATGCATTGTTTTTTCTTAACCCAACATATCCCAATGACAACATGGAATATTTATTCTCTCCCTGTCCTTTATATTTATCAAAAAGAAAAAAAAATCCCTGAAGCAGACAAACTGAAAAGGTAAAATCAATCAAATGCGCATCAACAAAAACAATTGGTTGTGAGTTTTCTTATTTTTAATCTTACATAGCAGTTTAAAGAAATGAGGCTAGTTTATGTACTAATACAGAAAACTTAACAAATCATATCAGTAGATACAGAATAAAGTAGCAGAATGCATAGCATTAGATACTTAGACAAATAATTTAAAATACTTTCTAACCAGGGATATATTTATGAATATAGATCTTCACAAAATCCCTAACTAATTTCCATCAGGGAAATTGAATTGTGATATTCATGGATATTAAAATTAGTTTTTTTCTATCATTTTCAAGCTTGTTGATAAACATATCAAATTGTTATTTGTATATTTTAAGATCATTTAATATTAAAGGGGTCAGCCATGAAGTGCCTTAGCTCATGATCTGATGTAGATTTTATTTAGATTGTGTGACTTTGGCACAATGTTAGTGCTCTAAGGAAGAAGACAGTCATATTCCAAACTAAAGAGAAAGAAAAAGAAAGAACCGTAAACCGACTTCTTTCACTAGAAAATACTTCTTCTTATAATGATTCCTCTTGTTCTTCTGCTGACCTTCCTTCACTCTTAAGAAATCGTGGAAATTTTAAGATAACAGCACAATGACTGTGGGTTGAAGAGTCACTAACTTGGAACGAAGTCAGCTTGGCAGATTGTCATGCTGTTTTTGTATTTATTTCTTTCAACTTTAACATCCACAATTTATTAAGTGAGATTGTGGATAAGAGAGGAAGCTCAGAATCCTGTTTGGACACCCTTTAGGAAGGAAACCGTGTCTTTATGGGGTACCCCCTTCCGCTTAGCCATGGCCAGGAAAACCATCCTTCTGTTTAAAATCTATTCAATCAGAGAGAGGTGGGGTGACTTTGGGAAGGAAGGTGACCTCTCCCTTATAAAGTGGAATTGCACTGTTCTCCCCACCCACCCCCAACAGCTTATTCAACTCATTTCCCCCTCTGTTTATAAGAACACTTGTGCTGAGTGCTTGTAGTGACAGCAATAGTGCTTTAAAATATGGCTTATATTCCAAGTCCTCAGATTTCCTCTGTTGTTTCAAATCATGGGTCATCATTATCCCAAACGTAATTGTTGGTAAGCCTGAGTTTTGCTGATGCCCTTTTGAGTTAACAACAGATGTGCTTCTGAAAAGCCAGAAGTTTAATCAATACATATTCGACAATTGCATATCATGAAAGCATGGCTGCTATGAAACCTAAAAGAGAATTCTTTCATGGGGACCAAGTCATTTTCCAAATGATGTGGGACATGTTTTGTTTAGATGTCTTACATGCTAGAGTCCATAGGTAGACTGGTGTGTGAGGCAGGTGAATGGCAGCGCCTATGAGAATTATCCCTAGTCCTGATCTGGTGTATTTAGAATGTGTGTCAGATTTCATGTTCCCTTTAAATTCACTGTTGATTCAGTTTGCATTGTTTCATGACTGTAAAATGTTAATAATTCTATTGACATTCTTGCATACATTGGAAAAATATTTGAATAACCTGCTGATTTTGGAGTAATGTTAGATTTACAGAAATATTTCAAAGAACATACAGAGTTCCTATATATTTCTTAAAAGAGTTTTTTTCTAATATTAACATCTTGCATTGCCATGGCACGCCATTTAAAGCTAAGAAGGAACATTATGTTTTACTCTTAATCAAACTCTAGTCTTTATTTATTTAGAGTTCATTAAACTTTCCATCGTGTCTGTTTTTTGTTCCAGACTCCAACCCAGGGTACCACTTTGAATTTTGTCATCTTGTCTCCTTAGTTGCTGCTGCTTGGTTAAAATTCCCTTGTCTTTGCTTTTTTGACCTTGGTTTTTGACCTTGGTTATCTTAAGAAGCACAGGCCAGGAATTTTGTAGCATATTCATCATTTTTAATAGATAAAATAGGGGATTCTTGAAGGAAAGCTTTCATAGACTTAGTCATAATTTACATCACTAAGTTTCCAAGTTTCCACCGATATGCCAGCTTCAGTCTGTTGATTGTTACTTTATCTTACCAGCTACAGCGGTACTGTAGAATTAAAAGTTGGTTTATAATGAATTTGCTATGTGATTCATCTGTTTACATTCTACATCCCCAAAGGAGCCAACATTTCTTCAGGTTATTCAGTTGAAATCTCATAGAAAGTTTTTGTGTTTTATCTTGTTATGACAGATCAGAGATGGACAGACGAATTGTTACATGTTGAAGAATAAAGATTTAGAACAAGCTTTTAAAGGAGTTATTTACTTGGAGATGGATCTCATTTACAATCCCGTAAGTCTAACTGGGCTACATTACCAGTTTTGTTTTTGTTTTTGTTTTTTTTTTTTTTAGCTCAAAAGTAGAAGAGGAACAAGCCTGGGACATTTAAGCCCATGTCAAATGTTTCAAGATTGTAGTTACAGAGAATGAAGATCTTATAACTGTGTTTTAAAACTCAGCCTTAAAAATCAGTGCTAAACATTCCAGCTCCAAGCCTGTGTTAATTCAGTCAACCCACTTTCATTGATGGAGTTTAATTCTCATTAAATCTAGAAGTCAAGAATAAAACAGAAAATAAAGCGGGACGCTAGTTTTAGTTTTATACCTTTAGTCTTCTTCCAGGACAACAGTTCACTTTGGATAGAGATCTTTTCAAGTCTCTGACATATGATTTAGTTATTATTATAGTAGGGTTCTCACTATCCAAGATTATTAGAACCCAACAGGAAATTATAATTAAAGAGGAATTTCTAAATATGCATCTTGCACTTTTAATTTTAGGTAAATATATACTCATTTACCAAGAGTTACATATGAGCTAATCCCATTTTTAAAGCATGGGTCTATTATTTTTAGTTTTATAACCTTGTCTTATAAAAACCACACCTCTGGAATCCATAATAATTTCTAGTTTCAGTGTCTTCATCCCATGGAGGTGTATTTCAAAAATACACATGGATATATGAATATAGAAATATACAAGTACATAGAACTTAATATAGAATGATATTTGAATATAGAATTATTCCAGATTGTTTTTGCATAAAATAATTACCTCTATAGCAGGCTCATTTTGGTGACAGCCCTTTGTCAAAACTTTCTAGAACAACATAGAATTCAACTCTTTTGGTCCATGATTGTATGGTGATGATTTATGGAATAACCAATTAAAATATCAAATTGCATTAATGGTGAAAAGTAGCATAAATATTTTGGGAAATAGGGTGTGTGTTTTTTTGGTGTAGACACAGACTTCCTGGGAACATAGGGAAGTGGTCCTTCACTGTGAGCATTCTATATAGGCTGTGGAAAGCAACAGTAGATTCTAGAAAGAAAGGCAAAGTTATTCTAATTGGTTGTAACAATGAATACAGGGCACTGGTGTGTTTACAGTAGTAATAAGGATGACTGCCGCGTGTTGGTCACCACTGTGTACCAGGCTCTTACAGTTCATTGACTTCTCTTAGTCAACCTGGCACATCAGTCTCCTGAATGCCATTTTAAGATGAGTAAATGGAATGAGACAGAAGGACTGATGTGCTAATAAGTGAGCGAGTCAGGCTCCACCTGCAGATCTTTCTAACTGATGTTTTTCTGTGCCCACTGCTCCTTGGTTAGTGTCTTTAAACAGTAGCTTAGATGGTTCATGGCAGGCATAGTTTATTACCAGCCATGCCAGCAACATGGGGGTCTGTTGTTGCTCCCCTCATTCCCTCATTTCTACCCCTTCCCCTTCCCCTTCAGGGGAATAGTATGTGTGCGTGGCCCCTGATATCATCCTTCATCTCATGTTTTCTTCTGGAAAAAGACTGGATAGAAAATAAGTGATTTCTCTCTTTTCCATCTGATGCAGAGGAGAAAGATTTGAATTTTACTCTCTGAGGTTTTCCTCAGGAATATGATTTGGGCAAACCACCAGATCCCTCTGAGCCGTAGTTTATGTCCTGTAAAATGGAGCTAACATGACCCAAAGGCTGATTTTGGGGTTTAGTAAGAGGAAATGAGATTGTCTTTGGAAATGCTGCTTTGACCAGCTGAAAACCTGATACTCACATGTGAGATTTTATTGGTAAAAGTGTATTTCCAAACCTCAATTTGAGAGAAGTTTTAATTTTCAGAGATTTCTGTGTGGAAACTTGATTATAGTCTCTGTGTTGTTGAAAAACCCTGCAATAGTTTCCCAGGTGGATTTTCCCAGGCCCTATCTGCCCTGCCCAAATGAGGTTCATGCGCCAAGTGCCCTGAAGGTGCAGAACATGGGGTACCCATCCACCACTTCCCTGCCCCCTGCAAAGACCACAGGCAAGGGTTTGCTTTCCGTCTTCTTCTAGTCATGAGAAGAATAAGATCAAGTGACATCAGCGAGAAGGCTGTCCTTTCAACAGTGATGTCTTTCTAGGTCAAAGCCAGCATCAGGTCTTTCACTCCCAGAGAAAAGCGCTTCATTGAAGATGGCCGCAAACTATCCAAAAAGGTAGGTGGATCCTGCATACTGATGGTGTGTTAGCACATGGACACCCAACTGTGATGAGGCACATGCTTTGAGACGAGGTCTTGCTATCCATGCACACAAAGGGAGAGAAAGCAGAATGTGAGTGTGAAAGATATTGATGAGAGAGAGAGTGAGAGCGAGAGAGAGCGGTGATGAGAGAGAGAGCGAGAGCGAGAGAGAGCGGTGTTGCTGGGTCTAAGGTTACCACAAGTATCAGGCACCTTATGCTAGGGCCACAAGAAAGGGGCGAGGGGTTAGGACAGAATGAGAGACTCAGAATTCCAAGTATAGCACATCATTTGCCCTGAGGATATGCTCATGGCTGCCACTATCTTTGCCAGGGACCAGGCATAATCTCCCCATTTGTGTGTCTCACCTACGTGCCTCTTCCAGTGTCTCCACATCTGTCCTCTACCTGTCTTCTCAGGTCATATGTCCACCTCCATTGTTGCCTCCCTGCTATCTTTCATTCAGAAGTCCAGCTTCTGGATAGCTAAGGCATGTGATCTAAGATGGCTGCCTATGGGAGGGGAGAAAGGAGGAGGGACACCCATTCAGTGATCCTCCCCACTTCATGGGGATTGTTCTGGAACACTGGAACACAATGCAGCCTGCACCTCAATAGCTTACTTGTCTTCCTATGCTTGCGTCACTTCCTGTTTCTCCTCTTCCCATCTCTTCTTTCCTTTCTCCTTAATCTCAGGAGGTGTCAGTCCTCTGTGGACTTATGACCTTTCTAGAAACAGAAATTCCTAGCAGCAAGACCCCATAAAGTTCTTCTGTGCTTCCCCTTCCTACTGCCTTGGTTTCTCAGTGTGTCTATTTCCATCCTGTGAGACTTGAGCGTGTGCTCTGCCTGTGAAGCTGACGCAGAAACAACCTACTGGAGCTTCAGCATCCGCTGGCCTTGGCTTCACCCGCAGCTGCTCCTCTGTCTTCTGCGGTGTCTAAATTTGGGAGGCGTTGGTATTTTACCTCAGCTTGAAGGAACTGTTTCCCCCTCTGCCTGTGGCTCTGAATTCCTTTCTCATCAGTTTGACCAACAGTGAAGACGTCCCAGAAGGGAAAGTTTCTCCTTTTTTCAGCATGACCTTTGCATTTTGTCAAGGTCCCTCCCTGTCCTATTTAGGATCTCATTCTGTCCCAACTGTCCCTCTTTCAGCTGTGTGACAAAGAACAAAGTGTCCTCTTTGGAAAGTGTTTATTGCTTCCACTGCTTCCTGTGGGGTGAGCAGCTGTGGATTTCGTAAAGCAGTTAAATATAAAGGCATCTTATCATTCTTTTGTTTTTGAACTTCTGGGCACATTTGGTACCTGGTGCCTCCCCAGGACTCATCCTGGTGCCTTGTTTAGGTCTGCTGTGTCATCGAGCATCATATTTACTTTGTGTAAACTGAGCAAACATCATTTTTTGGGAGCAATATTATTCTTGCCTCTTGCTCTGCTTACTTGAAAGTTAAAACTTGAGTTGAGGCAGATGGACTAGCTGCTTTGCAGACAAATTGAAACGAATCTGCCTACAACTGGGAGAAAAGACATTTCCTTTCCCAAACTTGACCTCCAGTGGGGTGGCCTTCCCCTCTGACAGCAGCAGCGGCCTGGGACTGAGATCCTAAGGTAGACTAGGACCCTCCCCAACCACCTTTCACCACTCAGTGCTCCCTAAAATACATAATGTTGGAACTTGTGCTATGATGCAAATTCTTAAAAGCTTTTACAATGTGTCAGGCACTGTCTAAGCCCATCCATTCTCTCCACAATCAGCGAGGTTATGGCATTAACATCAACCCTATTGTTTAGGAGAGAGGTTAAGAAACTTCCCTAACATTGAGGTATCAGAATTGTTATTTCCTTCCCAGAACTACACTTTTTTTGTAGACTTTTTTTGCTGGATTAGATCAGCTGGAATATCTGGACATTTCACTTTTAAATGTTTATTCTATTTATAACCATTCTCTTCAAAATTAAACTATTTATACGCATTCCTTCTCTCTTTCTCTCTCGGTCACACATACACACACACGAGAAATTCACACACACCAAATCTGGCTCCTATAGCTTTTCCCACCTCAGTTTTTTGTCTATAATGGACATTATTGAAACAAGCTATTTTCTATCAAAAGAGCTAAAAATGCATTTGATTTTTTCCTCTGCGAATGATCGTATATGAGAGTTTTAGAAGTATTAGGACTTTCCCTTTCTATTATTTTTTCTTAAATTGGCAGCTATACAAAATATAATTTAAATGATCAAACTGCCTATTCTAAAGGAGAATATTTGTTGTATTTAAATCTGATTTCCAGTTTTCCATTTTTTAAAATCAGATTTTATCGAGGGATGTGGATCGTGTGAAAAGAATCACCATGGCGATATGGAATACAATACAATTTCTCAAAAGCTGCTTTCAATGGGAATCTACATTGAGAAGTACAATAGCATTCATGGTAAGCTTCCTTTTTTATGTTCAACTTATTTATTTATTTATTTATTTATTTATTTATTTATTTATTTATTTATTTATTTATTTATTTATTTATTTATTTGTTTGTTTATTTATTTATTTATTTTATGCTTCCTAGTCTCAAATCCAAATGCAAACGGCTTTCATTTCCAAAGGCAGACAGGAGTCAGAAGGATACACATTCAGCAGAGCTGAAGTTTATGCCTGTAGGGAATTTTTCATTATAAATGTGATCTTTGTCTAATGTACAGCCCTATAGATGGTTATGTGGGGAGAGTCTTTAACATCAATTCCTCCTCCAGGTATAGGACAACCACAGACTTTCAGGGCTGCAGAGTCCGAGAATCTTGGAACCACCTGAGTAGCACAAGGCCCTCACTTCACATCTCTCTTTGTAAAGGGTCTTGTCCTTGATCACATTGGGCTTTGTCAGACATGGAAGGAGAAGCCAAGTCTCCCAGCTGCCAGTCTTCATAGCTCCTCCAGGGTTATTAAACAGGGGTGTGTGAAGTTTGCCATAAAATCTAATATGATATGAGTGATTGAGTCGATCCTGGTAAGCCATGGCCCTGGTTCTCTTGTCCCCTGTTTTCTGCTGTCAGTACTCTCCACACGCAAGCATAGACTCATTACAAAAAAAAAAAGAGCTCCAGTTGGTTGTTCAAGGTCACTTCCACTCTTGTTATGCAAGCAAGTATATCAGCTCAGTGAGAAGATGTTCTGTGCCATAGAGGGACCGTTCTGTTTGGTCTATTTAATTATAGCTTTTTATCTGCTTCAGGATATAAAGGTTCTAGTATGACTGTGGACCTGACCTTTCATATACTTTTATTTTGATCTGAACTTGCTAAAACAATGGCTCTTAATAAAGACATGGAGGATTTTGTTAGCACCACATCTGTCTTTGCCTTCATGTTTATTTATCCACTTCCCTTTCTCGTCTTCTTCTCAGCTGGTGGTTTCATGCGTTGGGGTGCTTGTCAGCCTCCCCACCTCCACTTTCTACATGAATTCTCTAAAAACTTTCCATGGAATATTCAACGCAATTCTGAGCAGAAAGGAAAAGTCAGCGGCATTGGTTGCTTCTTCCCGTCAGCACCACAGCCAGCCCCTGTGAGAGAGGATTTCCTCTTTCTTGAGCTTAGTTTCTGGGACTGTGATTTTTTTTTAGAAAAACAGAGATCTGTTGCCTGGGTTCTGTGGGGGAGTGACAGAAATGATTAATGGGCTGCTGGCCTGATCTGAAGATAGATCAGAACAGATGAATAGAAATAGATCCTCAGGCCGAGGGGACTTCTACACGGGAAGGTGGCCTGGGCTGCTGGCCACTTAGGCACGCCTATACCCCATGGATGCTGTGCCATACTGCCCCCTGCCAGGCAGGTGGGGGCACCTTACTGTCTCTTCAGATCTCTCAAGTCTCTAGGGATGGAAGGTGAAATGTGCTCAAAGTATCATTTTGCTCAGACTTAAGCGTTAATGAGACTGTAGGGGATACCACTCTGTGTGCTTGTGTGTGTGTTTGTGTGCGTGTTCCTAAAGCATGCTCACTTAAGCACTGAGTTTTCAGTTTAAATCCTATGCATGAATATATATCTCACATTTGCTCTTACCAGCCACATGGATCTCAAGATACTGTAGGTATGGGAAGGTGGTATCTCCCCTCTTTCAGCTGATGAAGTGCCATTTTATTAGATGATATTTCACATTCCTACTATGGTGATGGTTGCTCCAAAACGATCTCTGCTCCTTGAAAACATATGCACCCTGGAACACTGCTCAGCTATAAAAAAGAAAGCTGGATTCTTGCCAGTGAAACACGTTGGACAGAAAGAGAGACAGGTCATTTCATGGAAGTGGTAGACTAAAAAAAAAAAAAATGGATGAGTAAAACAAAAGTGAAGCACTTAGACTACAAGAGCAAAATAATAGGTTCTAGAAGGGCAAGTGGCAGCTGATGAATCAGTGGGTCAGTTGTCAGGCGATGGATGGAAACTGAACTTGTTTGATGCACGTGATGTAATCTGTATAGAGGCTGGTATGGGGTCTGTTCATCTGCAGGTGATGTGACACTACAGTCAACATTACATCTATTAAACAAATATGAAAGCTGTAGTGACCTCAGTTATGAAGTGCTTTTCCACCATATTTGTCTGTGCGTGTCTCAGCATCGTTCTTTCTTTGAGTACACATGTTGATTAAGGGATAAACATGCCAATGGAAACACAAATTCACACCCATGAAAGTGAAAACAATAAATATAATAAGCATATGTTGAAAATATACTGTTAGGATAGAACTAAAATGTATGTATTCTGGTTTCCTCTTTGTTAAAACATAACATGATGGGGAGCCACAACTTCGAGGTTTTTGGAAAGAGCGTTCCTTCATGGATCTTGCTCACATGGCATGTTAACTGCCTATAGAGCACCCATGGCTCCATACCATGGCTTCCAGTGGGTGGAGTCTTATGAACCTACCCTGGGGCCCATTATGAGGTCTGAAGAACATCGCATCCTAGTTGATCTGGACCAAGGAGAGTAGCAGGGTGGGCGTGAAACAGAGCTCAAAGCTCAACCTCTTCTCTGTGTGGGGTGTCGTATTTGTCCTTGGCGGTATACACTATGTCCCCTTGTGATCTGCAAAGGATACAATGCTTCCATTTCTTAAAATTCATCATATGATAACTTATGTTTCAAGCATCTGCCTGAACATTACATGGGAGGACAGTTTCATGTCCAAAGTAAGGTCTTTACCCAAGGATTTATTAAACCACAGGACTTCACTTAAAGATTCTTCTCTGTTAGAAATGAGAAAAAGTGGTATTTAAGGCTTTGCTTTATTGATGTATATTTTGCTGAGCCAGCTCTTCCTTCCCCTGAAGGGATAGGAGGTGACTCTCACCCCAGTTGGTGCCTGTGTTAGTTTGTCCGCTTTCTGGGGAAACTCTTAGACCAGATAAAAATTTTCCCAGGGGACAGTGAAGAATGAAAACAACTAAATAAATAAAGATTACTTTTCATATTTTCTTAAATAATCCTGGGTTATTCAAAATAAGGGGTAGAGGTAGAGAAGAGTACCTTTCTACATTAACCCATTCCAACAAAATGTCTTAGAAGAGTAACTATCAGAGATAGAGATTCCTATTTCTAGTCGAGATACTCTATTTTTATATACCCATGGCTCTGTACAAATACGTTATTGAACAATAATTAAGGTGAATTGAGTTTGGTATCAAAGATAATTTTTCATTGTGAAGTTTGTATGCTAGAACCCAATTGTATGTTTGTTTTTTGTTTTATCTATCAGCTACTTTTATTTTATGAACCCCAAAATTTTCTATCAAAAGACTTAAAGTCATATGACAGAAATGCCTTATTTTTTTTTCATTTACCAAAATACCATTTACTTGACAGATGGATTCATCGGAAGATTATTTTTAATAGCAAAGGTCTCCTAATTCTGTAAGAGAATTGCATTTATGTAGTTTCATTTTTCTACCAATCTTTCAGGCACACACCTATTGCATCAAGGAGGCCAGTTTGAGGGGCATTGATGGATTCCTTATTTTATTAAATTTTTACTTGGGCGTTTGATGTTAAAAAGTAATCTAAATCTACCATATATCAATGGATATCTTCATAAAACTATGATTTTAACATCTGTGACTTTTTTCCTGTATATTTTTGAGTGTAGGAAAATGAAGAATTTATTCTTCAGAGTTGACAGGGCTTGCAATATGATACATAATTTGAAGCATCAATCAACCTACCCCTTTCCCAATAAGGTTAAAAATACAATTCTCCCCTTTCAGAGTGATAGCCCATATTTACATACATGGAATTCTTAGCTTTGAGGGATCTTGGAATATTAATGTGGGATAACTTCATTTTGAATGGAAAAATAACAACAGCAGCAGAACTTCCAATGCATAGTGTGTGAGAAAGTGCCCACCCCCCCCACGTGAACACACTCACATAAACCTGCACACACCTGCATGCTTACATGTGCACGTACATGCCTGTATATACCCACTCATGTACCTGCCCTCACCCTCATGTACATATACATGACATATACAATCACGATCTCACTTGCACATGTTTATATACTCATATACAAGTACACATTTAAGGAGACACACATACATCTACACACATATACCCAAAGAAGTGGAGGTCATTGGGAAAACAGAAAGTTTCTTTATTGAACATTTTATGAGAACAATTTAGTGAAAACTTCACAGAACGCCTTGAGCACTGCTTTTGTCCTGACCTCTCCTCTGACCCAAAAAACATTTGGGTTGCAGTTGATGCAAGGTCCAGATGACAAATGCAATGGAAATTTTGTTTCCCAATTGGACTCTTAAAATAGTGCTGGTCAAATATCTTTTTGGTGCTTTAGATATGTAGGTGTTAACTGTATCTAAAAGATTTGCTTTTTCTTTATATTCCATCACCAATTTACTCACAACTTGATGCACCTGAATGCTATTATATTTTGGCAGTGGCTTTCACATCCACCAGCATGTGCAAAGCAGATAGCACTACGTGCAGTAGGTGTGAGCTCTGGAAGTTCAAAGTTTAACAGAATTCAGGTAAAGTTGACATAAGAGTCCACAGTTATAATGCCCATTTTGTCTGGAGCAGAAGACTCTTTTAAAAGTCATCTTCAATGCATATGTACATATATATGCAAAATGTATATATTAAAAATTTATATGCAAATGAGAACCACTAAAAACAGCATACTGCATATTTAACACTTATTTGTTGATTTACCAAATCTTCTTTCTCCCAGAAGACTGCACAGTACAGTTTCAAAAATATTTTAAAGTTTTTCCAGTGTTTTTTTTTTCATAAGAACAATCCATCATTGCACATTGTGATTATAATTTTTACAACATAATTGCACCTTCTATTGACAACTTCTCAGGCATTAACTAATTATGCCATTTAATAAAATTACAGTAATTGCATTAAAAGATTATCTGTTGAAAATTTAAAAGGACACGATTAACTATGTTAGCATATTTTCATGTTTACATTTTCCAACTTTATAATTGAATTGTACTTTTATCAGAATCAGCTACAAACTTGGAAATCGATGGGCATTTAGTGAGCACCCCAGCTTTGGCTTGTAAACATCTAGTCTGTATGATTTTGCTCCCAGAGCAGCAGACATTGTCTTCACACGTGCTATTGTGCTATTTGGTGAACTTCTTTTGCTTTATAGGTCCAACCCCTCCCCTACAAACCCCCCTCACTATCCACTGCCCTCCCCCAAATCCTGTTGCATTGTGCTTGCAAGTGCTTGCAAGACCCTCTGTCTTCTGGTGTGGACCCTGATCTTGCAAATTACAGTGAATCCACTTTAGTTCACTCTACTATACAAAGATGCCTACTGGTGATTTACACTTGATCCTGATTTCAGGGTCCTAAGTCCTAAACAAAGAACAGACTCTAGAGGTAAGAGGACTCTTGACTCAGTCAGTCTGGATCCCTTCTTGCAGCTTGCCCCTCTTCCACCCTTTTCTGTAATCCCTGCTTGTCTGTGTCTTAGAATCAGTAGACTACTTAGAAAGGTGAAGTTTTCATCCAAAGTCGTCATTGCTCATCATCTTCCTCCCTCCTTTCCACTGTCGTCCTCCTCCCTCTTTTACTTTCATCTTCTTATCCAACTACCCTCTCTCCACTACCCCTCCCTCTTCCTTCACTGCCCCCCAGTTGTCTCCCCCAATCTCCCTCCGCCAACCTCCTCCCTCCTCTTATACTTGGAACCAACGAGGTAGCCTTTTAATGATGAAGTCACACCCTAGGAAAAATGAAATTTACCTTTTGATTATAGACATGGAAATAGTTTATGAAATGGGCTACATGTGTGGGTAGGGATTATGTGAAAATAACCAGTGGGAGGCACTAATGTTGATCTCCTCACTCAGAGAATGTCCTCCAGAGCGCATCTCACCATGTGCATATGCTCACACACACACACATGCACACACACAGAGTTGCCATTTATTGCCAAGTCTGCCCTGTCTGAGAGCCTTAGAAGGCCTGCCTACACCTAGGATGCAAGGATATGCATCATATATTGTACAGATTGCACCAGATGCTTGGAATTGGTGTTTCAGACTCAGCTGTTGCCAGGACCGGTGAATGCACGGAACCACCAAGCATCAAGGTAGAATGCTCAAGGCTGAGTGTCTCCTTTTCATGCATGACCTAGTTAAGTTCTTCACATCAGCGGTGGAAGGGATTTTACTTTGATGACCTCACATTTCAGGTTAAAGAATGAATCTGCTGCAGCCTACCCTTATGATGGAAGCATAGTTTGAGAGTACTGTAAGCTGTGCACGACTAAGACCCAGTCTCTCATCTCTGTATATGCCGCTACTGCTTAGGGTACTGTTGGGTACACAGCAGGCGTCTACTCAGTGCTTGTTGGAAGGACCTGGGACTCATGTGGAACATCTGTTACCGGGGTGTTAATTTCTTTTTATTACAACTCCTCTGACCAAAATGCCTGTGGCCCCATTGGTAGGTAAAATTCAGGGACAACCTACCATTTCATCATCATCTTTTCATCATCCTAGGTTTTTTTACCCTAACCATCAGGGTGGTGAAGTCACCACTTTCTGCCCAAAGGCAGAGAGCAGTAGGAGAAGAGAGGAGGTGAGTGTGTATGTGTGTGTGTGTGTGTGTGGGGTTCTGTGGGGTGGGGTGGGGGGAGAATTGGAGAGTGGGGGTTGCTAACAAATGGCTCACCTGCACCAACAGCCTCTGAATCTGGGGGTGCTTTATTTTTTGATTCTTCCAGAGCCGAGCGCTTGCTCCTCCTCTCCATCTGTTTCTGTTAAGAGACACCTGGATATGCAAACCTTCTGTATGATGCAAAAATGGAAAAGAACATTTGAGAGGCGAGTCAGGGCACATGTTCAATGGGGTATATGACCACAGGTTCCCACCACCCCAGGCTACGGTTCTGACCTGTTGAAGGACCGTGCTCAGCCCTTGCATCTCTGTCTCATTTGATGCTGCCTTTTTTTTTTTTTTTGCAGTCCAAACTTTGTCATTTGTCTCTGGGCTGTCATTTTTATTGGCCTCCCTGGCTGATCTGCCGGGCCTGCCCATCAGGTAGTGGCGTGTGGTCTGGGCTGGCTGGCTGGGCGCTGCGAGTCCAGGGCCTGTTTATTGCTGTGTGACTGTGCGAGCTTGTGGAGAAGCCTGTAATTAGAGCCACCACAGGTGACACTGAGGCGAGCGCCTGGTCATCACTGGAGCTGCCTGACCTGATGTTTATGGAGAGAGACCTGCTTAGAGGTCTGGAGGGGGTTTTACTAGGCGACAGGTCCTTTGGCCTTTGGATTTATGACTTAGGAAGGGGGCTCCTCCCTTCTTGGGGTTGTCATTTAGCAGAGCTGCTGTTTTTCAGATGTTCACTGACTTGATGGTTCAGCTCTCATTTCTCCCAAAACAAACAAAACAAGCAAACAAACAAACAGAAACAAACCTAGATTGAAGACAGTGAAATGACATCCTCTTCAGCCTTTCCTCAGCTCAGCTGAATCCTTGGTCTGCATTCATAACTCTTTTCATTCCACCGGGGAGTGTCTTGCAACTCAGCTCCCTGTGTTTCCCACCCTTTTGCATGATTTCTCTATTTCTGCTCCAACATTTCAAAAAATTTGTTCCAACTCCTGGCCAGGGAAGTTTCATTTTGTCAAGGGGAAGATATGTGTCTTAGCTCCATCAGGGTTAACATTGAGGCCTCTGGTAGCTACTATTGTAATTCGGCCAAGTCTGAAATTAGAGAACGTTCAGAGAGAGGATCTTTCAGGCTCGTCTGCCCTGGAAGGAAGCACCGCAACATCGGAAATGTGACTTTCCCATGTTCTTGCGACATCTTTTCAGGAGCTCTCAGCCCCACCCCATGACAACAGCTGGGGCTTGACGTCACAGTTACGATTTCCTTCCTGAGCATGTACCCCATCTAGGCAGTATCCAGGGATCCTGCTATTAGAAGACATAAAAAAGTATTTTCCTTCATGTCTTATATTAGAAAATATTCTAGAAGCCAAAGCGCTACCTTCAGAGGGGCAATGCCCAGGAGGCTGGCACGCTGGAGCTTTTCTTCCGCCTGCATTTGTCTTTCCTTCTCTCATGGCAGGTAACCCAGCCTATCTCCACGGTTTTCTGACCATCATAGGGATGGAGATGATGATGATGTGAATCTGACGGAATGACCATGAGAACCTGTGTTTTGTGCTTCCGAGAGGCACATGCTTTTTGATTTCAGTTGTTAAAGACCCCTCTTGCTTTCATTGGACTCCAGTAATGCGTTTGGATGAAATACTGGCTTGTATTTGTTGCTCTTTTTAAAAAGCAACAACCTGAGCATGGCCTGCTGGTTGCAGTCTTTCTTCAATTCTGGTGTAAGCCAGGTACAAGCCAGGATCAACTATTTTGGTGAGCCATCCCTAAGGGAAAGCTGCTTTCCTGGGTAACAACTGAAGTCCTCACATTTCCTTTTTTTGTAAGAAATTTTCTACAGACTGATTTCCCTCGGAATCCTACTTTGCAAAATAGGACAATATAATCTGTGTTGACCTGTTAAAAAATATTAGCTGTCTGTGGTCTCTCTTATATGAACATCTGTTTTGGAATTTCATTTTGCATTTCATTAATGATTTTTATGCCTGGAAAAATGTGTTTACAAGAGACAAGACATGGATTTCTTGGAATGTAGTGCGCACACACATACAAATGCATGCACATGTACACAAGGGAGAAAAGGAGGAGGAAGAAACGAAAGGAGGGGAATGCAAAAGAAAAGTACAGTTTGGTCATGCTTGTGTTTGCTGAAAAATAGTCCTGTAGGTGGCGATAGAAACTCATAAATGGTGAGGAACCTAAGGTAAATGTGCACTGTTTCTGGGGATTTTAATTTCAGCAATTTATTTTTAATTTGATACAATCATCTATCAGCAGAAATCATTACTTTAGTGAAAAAATTCAAATTCTCCTGTTGTTTAATCTCCTGGTCTGTTTTTATACTACTGCTCACATTCTCTGTGGCGTGTACATCTTGAAGCCCAAGGATAAAGTCCTGATTGTTGCTGAGTGGGAATAGACTACATCGAGCAACTTGTCGTTTAAACCTGTAGCTATTATGTGATACCTGTGCGATTGATTAGGTTTATAAAGTCTTTCTCTTGGGTTTGAAGTTGCTTAGTTTTAATGATGTGTACATGTGTATTTGAGGGGTGTATATGGGTGTACATATGTGTGTGTGTGCATGTATGTGTGTATACAGACACTTTCAAATCAGAGTATCAAATATGTTTGCTTCCAGAGGGCATTTCCTCCCTCAGCTAATTATGTCAGATTGAGTTTCATTAGTGCAGGAACATAAATTCTTTGAAAACTACAAAACCCCAACAATTTTTTTAAAACCTTAGGAAATGCATAGTGGATTTTTTTCCTTCAATTATTTTAGTGATTTTGTTTTGGACATTAGACCAAAACAAAACTGTCAATCTAGAAATATTCAGTGACTATTTCCCCCCTACTAATGCATTGCTTTTTGTAGATATATACTTTCACTTGCCATTTTTTCTTAAAGTTGGGTTAGAAAATGCTAACTCTCAGCTTGCTTAAATGTAAAGCTAATGCCTACCTCTTATTTCATTGTAATCTCATTTAAAAAAATCCTTTCCTGTGCCCATCATCAAGGAGGACCAGCCTTGACTCTAAGAAAATGTAATTATTTAGGTTTAGATGGTTTAGATTTTGGGATCTTGTGTCAACAACACATAACTGGGATAGTCTTGAACAAATCATAGTAATTTCTGTCTCTGCCTCTGACCTGAACATTGTGGTGAGGTTCAAATCCAGTACGGTTTTCCCAATATGGATCCCACAGATCTGGAATTCCTTATCACAAAAGAGGGGAAGAAAAGAAGATAAGACTGGAAAAGAAACCTTGCTTTTTTAATGTTTTGTTCAATTGCCCTTACAATGACTCATGAGCAAGAGTGGAAGGAAAGGAAGACCCCTGGAAACCTGCATTGCAGCCTTCACAAAATAGCCCGTTCTCTCCTCTGAGCAGCTGACCAAGCCCCAGTCTGTTAAAAAAGTACATTGTGGTAAGCATTTCTTGGAAATGTTTATAATGAATGGAAAAACCAAACATCCAAGGTGAGATTAGCAGTGGGGATAAATTGTGTCCACCAGGAAATAGGCGACTGTCTGGCCCTGTGTCCTTCTGTCCAGCCTTCAGGGGGCATGAAGATTTATTTGTCTTCCCCCCTCTGCTTTCTTTTGCATCATCCAGCATTGTTGATCCCATGAAGGAAGTGCTTCTACTTCTCAGTGCATTTACTATGAATTTCATTTTGTCATCCACAAGCATCGGATGTTTTGGCCATCCTCATCAAGTGACCCGTGCATATTTATGTAACTGATTCCCTTTTCCAGAATGGACTTGGTGGTTCTAAAGAATAAGAAGAGAATTGTGAAAGAGCATAGTTCAGAAATCTGGACTCACACCCCCCTGACCGCCTCCATTTTAAAGATGCAGCATCTACTGCTGATGATCAGAGTGTTTCTCTTGGCTTGATGGCTGTCCGCGCTCACAGCTATTGGACAGTGGCCTCGTGAATGATGCCCTGTACAGGGATGACGCCTTTGGTGACACAGGAGTGACTGAGAGATCAAAGACACTGGCTCAAAAGCCTTAGGGAAGCATTATGTGTCTGAGGTCGCTCAGTCCTCAGGGAGGTCACGGAGAGTTAATGCACTCTGTAAAGATTACACTGCCTCTCTAATTGCTCCAACACTTCCTTAAAGGATTTAAACAGTCAGGAGAGGGGACGCTCCTTGTCAATTTTTGTCTCTGCCTGCAGTTGAAGTTTATCTGTCTTTCCTCCGAGACCACTTCATCAAGCACCCAGCCCATGTCGAAGGCATAAACTCCGAATTAAGAATGAAAGCAAGGAGACATGTTATTCTACAGCCCCATTATGACCTGCTGCTTCAGTATTTTGCATTCCAGGCCTGGTGTTTACACTGGGAATTGGAGTGTCTATCTGGGCTCAGAGGCCGGAAGTGGTGGGGGAAGGGCCCTAAAAAAAACTGAAGGTTTCACTTTGGCTTTTGGTCAGATTTCTTTTCATCCTCTTTTCTCAGTGCTTTAAGATTGAGTGTGGCGCTTCGATTACTTTGTGACAGACAGGAAGAGCCGGGAATTCCAGGGTCCCTCCCCCCCAACACACTCACAATTCTGGAATGTTTATTTCATACGAGGCCAGCACAAGGCTAACCCGCACAGAGGCCCTGGTAACTTTGTCCAGAGCATCGCTGTACACATCACATGTGGTGCGAGTGGGTGTTTCTAAAGTCTGCAGGTGATGCTTCCTCAGATTGTTTGTCAGGAGCCAACATAGTTATTTCATCAAACTTTTTGTCAGCATCTCTTGTCTTGTTTCATTATAACAGACTTTTCTGAATCACTGAGGTGCTGAAAGGAAGATTTTAGCCAGATCTTCCAGGATGGTGGTTTGGAGACCAAGTCTCGCTATGTTGTTGGGGGTAGACCCGATCCTGCGAACTCAAATGATCCCCAACCTCAGCCTCCCAGGTAGCTGGGATGACAGGTGCCCACCACCACGCCCAGCTGCTTTTTTGAGACTAGGTCCTGCTATATTGCCTGGGGTAGTCTTGAACCTGTGAACTCAAGCGATCCCGGACCTCTTGCCTCCCAGCGCTTGGATTACAGTGCATGCCACTACACCCGGCTCCAGGATGGTGATTTGGGACCCCGAGGGAGTGAAAGGTTGCAGAGGGTCTGCTGGAGTGAATACAAGGGGGTCTGCGTTTCACCCTGAGCCTTTTCTGTGTGCACAGCCACCTCATGGAGCAGCCAGCCTTCCTCCTCAAGCACTTAGATTGCTACTAAATGTGGCCTAGAACGTGCAGTGCAGAATTTCTGTAGCTGCTGAAAGAGACTTGGGAGGGTCCCCACAATTCAAGATGGTACAACCGCGATGGGTGTCGAGTTTCTTTCTCTTTTTTTTTTTTTTTTTTAAATCCTTGTTTGTCTCTTGGGATTTTCACACTTTGCGGCTGACGGCGCTGTATTTTACTTCTACTGTACAAAGCTGTCAGGGTGTTCGTTCTGCAAGTCTCTCGAAGACGCTGAGCAGATGACAGCAGAATTGCTGCAGGGAGGAAAAAACACATTGAAATCGCAATCTTCAGGAGCCAGCTTCTCCGGGATCTTCAGTCCCTGCTCCTGCCTGGACGCTGCCTCCCTGCTCCCTCTCTGCCATCTCCCCCACTGCTCATAGATAGTGCTGAATGTTTCATCTGTATATAAAAATTAAAAATTCAAACAAAAACCTGGCCCTTATGAAGAACAGGCCCCTTGGGCATATGGTTCATTATGCATATTCGTTTAATTACTAAAACACTTGGGATGACTTTCTTGCCCTTGCTTTCAACTTGCAAAGTTGGAGCTCTTCTCCCGCACAGGAAATGTAGCTAGAATTCTATTCTGAAGGAGAGAGAAAAAGAGCCTTTGAAGAAATGATTGGAATTCACCAAAAGGTATGCTGCTCAGTAGGAAGCCTGGGCCTCTAGGAAAGTCCTCCCTTTCTCTGTTTCTGCCTGGTCCTCCCTCCCACTTCTATCCAGGCCCTGCAGACAGGCTCACTGTGGTTCGTTTCCAGAAGGTTCGCAGGGCAGGAATGTGAGATGCAGGATTTAAGTTTCAAGAGCTTTTCCTCCTCCGAGCAACTCCGGGCTCGCGATGAAGCTGTCTAGGTTTTATTGGCTAGAAGGGGGGTGTTATGAAAGTGTAACTGTAATTGATTTTTCAGGCCAAGCAGGTGGCGATGGTTGCGCTGTGCCCTGGCCTCTGCGCCACTCCTGATTTGGGGCTGCGCATGGAATGGCTTTATTAAGATAAACAAGCTCCAGGCTTCGCTTTTACCTGAACATCTGCCTCTTGGTTTTTAAAGGGCCTTTTGCAATATGTCCATGCTGTGCTTAGATGTGACCCATCTTAAAAAAAAAAAGAAAAAAAAAAGAAAGAAAGAAAGAAAGAAAGAAAGAAAGAAAGAAAGAAAGAAAGAAAGAAAAATGACACCCTGGCACCTGAGGAAGACTATTTTCTGTTCCTATCCTATCAAGCTAATTTTTGGTTTAAAGTGAAAGACGTTCAAATTCAAATAGCATCTCAACAAGGGATCCCTGTCATGTCAGGAGGTGGCTTTGGGCATGTTTATTTACATGAGCTGATTGCCATAGAGTTGACACATTTATTGCCATGGAGTTTGAATGGAACAGGCCCAAGTTAGAACTTGTCACTGTTGGGCTTTGCTCTGTAATTTCAGCACCACAAGTCGTGGCTGTTGGCATGAATGTGTGTGTGACTGTGTGAGTATGTGTATGTGTGTGTGTGTGAGAGAGAGAGATAGAGAGAGAGAGTGCTTGTACTTCACTCAAAGACTGTATTTTTGGTTTCTCTTCTCATGATGGTGCAGGGTTGTAGGAAAGTCTTTCTGCTCCTCCCAAGGAAATGCAGGCAGATTTCTTTAAAGTCACTTTTGGGATAAAGGAGAATACAGACTGTGGTTTTAGTGACAAGTCCAGGTGACTGATTTGAGCACTGTTTTCTTTCTGATTGAGCAGACAGGTGTCTAGCTGAGTAGCAGAGACCAGCCAAGATTTCTCCATAGGCTTCCTGAAGGAATTGTACTTTGCTATAAATAGTATCCTACCCCGATGACTCTGGGGGCTTCTCAAATCACAATGTTAGGACAGAGCTTCTGTGGCTTAATGTGAATGCACTGTGACCCAGGTGCTGTGACCTGGCTTCTTTTGGCACCTGAAATGAAGCTGCGAGTGGAGGGACTGAACATGGTGACCTGTTTCTTTCACCAGCAGGCTAATGATGTCTGCTGGCTCTGTTACCCAGGGCATTGTTTTCAGAATTCACTCTCATCGAACCTTTCTGTGATGATGAGGAGTGAGTCATAAAGTTAAGCTGAAGCTTTCAGTCCCAGTTGCAGCCTGCGCTTCATGTCCCTAAATCAGAGCACGCAGGTGGCTATGCTTTGTCGACGCAAGGGCAATGAGAGCCCCATCAGACTTGGATTTTGACTCCAGATGGTGCCCATGGTGCCAACAGTTACAACTCTAAAGTGAAGGGGATGCTTACCACTATGTCTCATGGAACTTTTTCTTGACCTCTTCCAGATAACCAACTTTATGGGGAATAAATAATGTGCAAGATTTTTTCCTCCCATCCTTTAATCAGAGTGGAGAATTCACTGATGGCTTTGAAAGATGTATTTACCAAAATCAGACTTTCAATTGCTCAATTACCAGCTTCTACAAAAACACATAATGAGAAATTTATTGTCTGATTCTAGACCTGAAATTATCCTCATTCTAGGGGGAAAAGCCAATAGCTGCAGCCTGTTAGAAGCTTTTTCTTTTATTCAGTTGAATGTCTTTTTACTTTTTAAACTGATGACTCTACCTTTATGGACAGTGCATGGATTTTTATTGGGCCATAGGTGAGTGCTTGACTTTTTTCCATTTATGTAAAATATCAAGAAATGGTTAAGTATAGGGTGGCCAGTGGCATGATGTAAACAATAAGATTATGTCTAGGATTTTAAATAGGTGTTTCACACTTAAAAGAGGAAATTATTAGATACACAGGTATAAATATAGCTTGGAAGCTTTTTTGTCCTGTTTTCAAAAACTCCCTTAAGTCCTTCCAAAGGGAAAAGAAAGTTGATAAAAACATACAGAATAGTATGTTCTAGAATATTACAATCTTAAAGTCTCCAGTTTATATCTAATAATAGGGTTATGTGGACTTTTTATTGTGGAGGTTTCCTTTAAACTTGAATAAAATGAGCTGTATTCTTCGTAGAAATGTCCGTTGAAGTAGAATGTTATTCAGAAGCAGCACTTGATAAAATATATTAGGTTTTGTTTAAGCATACAACCATAGAGGATGATGAAAGCAAAAGCCCCTCACCCAGGTGTCTTTCTGAAAAATCATTGGGACTAAACTATCAGTTAAGATCATTTCCATACAAAATGAACTAGAACTAGTTGATGGAACTTTATCACTAAGAGACAAGGAAAGACTCCTTGTTCAATTTTCCTCAAGGAACTGACCAGGTCATTTTGAGTCCCATAGAAATACCAAAATAATACCAAATAAGCACTACAATGGGTATATTTTGACACTCAAGAAAATCATTGGTTAAGAAAAATTGATTTGGTACATGCTCTCTACATAGTGACAACCAGATCGTGACTTAGGGCAGAAGCTGAAATATGAAGGTTTTGTGAATTTACAAGCAAGCAAAGTGAGGTCAGCGTTTCCGTTCTCCACCCTGTAGCCCTTGAGGTCTGCCAAAGCCTTTCTTCCATGATTGGTGCCTGTGTTCCCTTTCTTCCTTCGAGGTGAAGATTAGACCAGAATAATAGGGTCCCTTTCTACATGCACTCACTCTTTCTAAAGCTGCAGAACTGGCTTCCTGGACATTCTCCATATCCATTCATAGTTTCTCTAGGTGCATTTACCCCTTTTACATTGTATAACTTTATTAGTTCTCTATTGCTACTGTAACAAATTACCACTCAGGGAAGGCGACTTAACATGACACATATTTATTACCTTACAGATATGGAGATCCCAATCTTAACCCACAGGTCTCACTGGGCTGGATCAAGGTGATGGAAGGCTGTATTCCGTTCTGATGGTTCTAGGGGTGAATTTTCTTCTTTTCCTTTCCTCTCTGGCATCTATAGGTTACCCACATCCCTTGAATTAGTTCCTTCCTTCCTCTTCAGTTCCAGCAATGGAGACAGTTGACTAGTTTTTAAACACCCTCATGGTTATGTTGGACTCAAACAGATGATTTATCTTAATGACCTACAAACTTAACTCTGTCTGCAGTCTTTTATTTAAAAACACTATCATGTGTTTTACAGGAAACAGAGATAAATTACGCATGATTCAGGATTTCAAAGAACAAAACAATTCTGGTGAAGGAAGTAGACTTCAACAAAGTAACCCTACTATGTATGAAGGGATGAATGAGGATTAATGTGTCATGTTGAGGGATGGATTGAGGGGGAACACTTCATAGCTGAGAAAATGCTCCATCTGTAACTTTTTGTATGTTCAAAAGCACGATCCTGCACAACATTTCACGTCTTGGGGGTTTTCAAATGGGGATATGATATGGTGATGATGTGGTGATGATGTGATCAATGTTAGTTTGTGAAATGCAGCAAGTCCATTACTAGAAGGTCTGAGATATCTGATTATGAGACCTCAATGCTATAGTGTAGTGCAGGAATCGAAGGAACGTTTTTACTCAGGGGAAGGAGCTTGGTAAGATCTTGGGATGGTTTTGATTTATTGTTGTTCTGTTGTGTACATAAGGCACTCTGTTATCTTTTTAACAACAGTGGCAGTTATACATTTGAGAAGGGGCTACTTGCTGATTTGCTATTTTAGAAATGAACATGTACTTGATCAAATTAAAAACAAATAGTTACGCTACTTTGTCTTTGTTTAACCCTGAAAGCTTTTGGAAAGAAGAAACATCACTCTGTTATGTCATGGTTATGACTCAGAAGTCATCATGGTTATGACTCAGAAGTCAGGAGTCATAACCATGACTCCATGTCTTCATTCTAAAATCATCATGTGTATTTTAATTTTTTATCAAACTGTCTTGTCCTTGCAGAATCTTGGTTCATAAAGATTGTATGATTATGTTGAGATATTGTTTTAAATATCTAGATTTACTCTTTCTTATAACAAACAGCTAATTTATTTAATATTCTGAAAGGGGAGTGTGTGTTTGTGTATGTGTGTTTCTTTGTGCCTGCATGTTTCCCAGTTTTGTGGGGTTTTCTTTGTTTTATTATCACAAGGGCCACCCCAATTATTTTCCATGGAATCTTAGACCCCTCTTTGGGAATTTTCAGATAAAACACCTTACAACTCTCTTGACTAATCATTCAAAGTCACTGGATTTGAAGTAGCAGTGTCTTAACAAAAATAAATAATTTTAATTTTATGCTTCTTGGGGCATTTCTTCTTGATATAATTTTAACCAAGGAGTCTAGGAAGGGACTGGGCTAGAGGCAAGAAAAATGAATATCGGGTTAATTTTCATGTGTCTTTATTCTAAAATATTTGTTCTATTTTTATTTTTGCTTTAAGTCTTAACTGTTTTCATGACAATAATTTAATTTTTTTATATTAAAGAACAATGACTTAAAACACTGTATTTGTTTTAACAGTATGGTTTCATAACTCTTCAAGTGGATTTTGCCACACCCACCCATCACCAAAGCAGCAATTATCCTGGGATCAATCTTGACCTTTCATCTTGCTTCATCCTGCTTCTTAAAAACCCTTTGATTTGAGGTGTGGAGGATAACTTATAGCAAAATCTATTTTTCACTAGCTTAAACTTGATATATATTTCTTGATAAGTTTCAGCCACAAGTAAACATTTATTATCATATACTTTAATGTATTTAGAACTTTTAAGTCATATTAAACTAGTGGTAGAATAGCAATTTAAAATCTCCTACTTAGTCAGACCACTGTGATATTAGTGTCATAACCTGGGAACAATGTCTCTGCTAACTGAATGGCCAGATTTCTGTGGCAAGCCTAGTTGTTTGTGAAATGCAAACATGAAGTAATCTATGAATTTTTCTGAGCAAACCTACCAGAATATTTGAATACAAATTTATTATTTTTTTTGGATAATGGATAGATCATCAGTGGCAAGCTCTGATCTCTATAAACATGTTTTTTTATGTTTGTTTAAACAAATGTATTTTATAGAGTTACTTAGAGACTTGAATTCAGGTAATTTGCCTATTTCTTAGTCTTAAATCTGGTGTTGTAGTACAGAAAGACAGACCTGAAGATGGTTTTAAATGAGGAAATTCTAAAGTATTTTGAGAACTAGTCATGTGGTTCTACTTTGCATCCCATGTCAACTACTCTGCGTGTGAGCTTATGGGTTTGACTGGTCAGTTCTTTATGTAGTTACAGACTGCTTCATAGTGAAATGTGACAAAGCCTGATTTGTTCTTTAAAACTTTTGGCAACAGAAGATCTCATCCTTCTCATATTGTGATATCTAGAGGATTTGTTCAGTGATTTGTTCAAGAGTCTGGGACAGTACTGGTTAAGATCTTCAATCATGGCTCACTATACTGACTCCCCAAGATTATCGCTGTTGTTAAGATTCTCCCTCTTCAGAGAGTGCTTTTCTTCATCTGTTATCTAAATTTTATGTCTATTTTTTATAAAAATTATAGCAAACAAATTTGGGGGCAAAAAGTGAAGAAATGTTTATTTACAATGTCTTTAAACTTACATATTGGGGAAAAGTACCTTTGTTTTAGCTTCTTGGAATATGCAAGAGATGCTCATGAGATAGAATGAGAAATCATGGAAATCAAGTTTCAGTCACTGACTCATATTTCATAGGTGGTGGCTCTGTTTGATTTCTGTTTCATTGTGTGGCCATATTATATTCATTTGTTGGTGGATTTGGGCTTTTTTTTTTAATTGCTGTTTTTCTTTGGAATCAAGCTGCATTCTATGAACATTTGTGGGCAAGTCTTTTTGTGGGACATGTGTTAACTATTTAGGAGTAGAAAGGCTGTGAATTGCAGTAGGTGAATGCTCAACATTTTGAGAAACTGCCATGTGGTTTTCCAAATTGGTTGTATCATTTTGAATTCCTACAAGGAGTAGATGAGAATCCCAGTTGCTCCACATTCTGTCAACACTTTATCTTCTCATTCTTTTTAATTTTATCTTTCTAGTAAGTACACAGTGCTATTTCAAAATGGTTTTCATTTGCATTTTTCTGATGGGTAATTATCTTTCCATGTGCTTTTAAGTATTCATTTATATTTTTTTTTGGTGTGTTTTTGGATCTGATCAAATCTTTTGCCAATTTTTATTGAATTGTCTTGTTAAATTATAGGAATTTTTATACATTCCATGCAAATGATCTTTCAATATATGCATTGAAACATTGTCTTCAATCCTGTGATTTGCTTGTTCATTTTTTGACAATGTCGTTCCAACAGCAAAGTATTTTTCATAGAGTCCTTTTTTCTGTTCATTACATTATTTTTTATAATTTTTGTATCCTAGGAAATCTTTGCCATCCCAAGATAGCAGAGTTTTTCTCTTATGTTTTTCTAGAAGTTTCATAGTTTTAGTGATTGCATATGGACATGTGACTCATTTAGAGTTAATATTTTTATATGCTAAGCTACAAGGGTTAATGATAATATTTTCCTCATGCACTTTAACTTGTTTAGGTGCCACTTATTAGAAAGACTATAATTTCTCTCATTGAATAAATTGGGCAGCTTTAAAAAAAATCAGTTAACTGCATTTATGCCACTCTATTTCTAGACGCTATCTTCTGTCCTGTTGACCTATAAGCCTGTTTATTCACTTACACTCTGCTGTCTTCACTACTAAATAATTTTATTGGAAGTTATGATATAAAGTGGTTTAAGTATTGTTTGTTGAAAGTACTTGGGCTGTCTTAGGTCATTTGCACTTCCATGCAATCTGTAGAATCAACCTGTCAGTTTCTACTAAATTGAGATTACTTGCCTCTGCATTGATGATCAATTTGTAAAGATTTGTTGCATATCTGTCCATTTATTTAGAAATCTTATAATGTTGATTAACAATGTTTTAATTCCCAATGAAGAGATCTCACTCATGTTTTTTCTCTTATATCCTTGTGAAGCTTGGTGTTTGCTATAATGGAAAATTTGAAATTTTCATTTCTCAGCTTTTTTGTGTTGTTGGTAGTATGTAAAAATAGAATTGATTTTTAAAAATGACTCTGTACTCGTGACTTTTGTACTATTTGATATTTTGAGGACTTGTTTTATAGATGCTGTAGGATTTTTCTATGTAAAATGTCATGTCATTTACAAGAGCTTTACTTTTCTCCCTTTTGATACTGCCTTTTGTTTCACTTCTTTCACTTCACTGCAGTACCTAGAACACTCTGTTCAATATTAAATAGATGTAGTAGTAAGAAGAGATATCCTTGCCTTATTCATAATATTAGAAAGAAATCATGCAGTTTTCCCATCTAGAATTATTTTGTCTTATAATTTTACAGAAATGGAACAATGCAGTATTTTCTCTTTTTATAAGACATGTTGCACTCATTGTGTTTTTGAGGTGTATTACTGTTGCTGCATGCATTAATTGATTATTTCTTAGCATGTTCTGATTTTTTAGAGTCAAATTTTCAAGATATAATTTGCATCTAATATACTCTGCCAATATGATTAAATATATCTATATGCTTCTATAAATGTCGTTTATTGGAATGAATTAATTCTTTCTATTCATTATTTGTTGGGAGTGCTAAATATTTTGTCATATTCTTTTTCACATCAATTGTTTTAATGAGATTTTTTTCTCTTTTATTCTGTCTGTATGGTAAATTATACCAAGTTTTGAATATGAAACCTTTCTTGCATCTTGGTACATACTCTACACAGTCATGCCACAATATTTATTGGTTTAATGTGCAGTTGTTAAGGATTTTTGCATCTTTGTTCATGTTGTAAACATGATTGTTCTTATATTTGGTTATTTTGAGTTGTAGTTTTCAATTAATTTTCCATTTGTTTAAATTATCTAATATTTTTGCCAGTTGTTCAATAATTCTCATCTCTACCCTTGTAATGTCTACACTATTTGTTCCAAAGAAAATCAAATACTTGGGAATTAACCTAACAAAATACGTAAAAGACCTATACAAAGAAAACTATAAAACATTCTTAAAAGAAATAGAAGATGATGTAAAAAAATGGAAAGACATTCCCTGTACGTGGATCGGAAAAATCAACATCATCAAAATGGCTATACTACCAAAGGCCATCTATAGATTCAATGCAATTC
>PVHY01005297.1:0-10710 GCA_004024945.1 Uropsilus gracilis
CCCCCCCCCCCCCCCCCCCGCTAGGGGGTCCGGAGCGCCCGAGCTTCTCAATACTACTCTTAAATGTGAAGTGTTGAAAACGCTTTCTATGAAGCCAGAAACAAGCATGCCTCTTCACATTTCTCTGTCCAGCCTTGAACAGGTCCTAGACAATGCATGTAGCTAGAAAAAGGACAAAAGGGCCAGGTGTGGTGGCACGCACCTGTTGTCCAAGCGCTGAGAGGCAAGAGGCTTGGGAAGGCTTGAGTGTGCGGGTTTGAAACTACCCTGGGTAACATAGTGAGAGCTGGTCTTGAAAAAGCAGCCAGGCCCTGTGGCGGGTGCCTATAATCTCAGTTACCTGGGAAGCTGAGGCTAGGGATCGCTTGAGTCTGCAGTACCCCGGGCAACTTGAGCCTGTTGTACCCCAGGCAACATAGCAAGACCTAGTCTCCAAAAAAAAAGAACAAGAGGTAAAATTTGGAAAAGGAATAAATAAAACTCCGTTTTCACATATTCTCTGATTTACATAGAAAAGACTAAGTTACAGATACACTATTAAACAAACATGAGAGTTCAGCAGATGCAAGGTAAATTTGATCAAAATAATTGTATTTCTATTTATCAACATCTAATGATTAGAAGATAACATGTCTTTTAAAAAGCCATTTATAATATCAAGAAATACCTAGCAATAAGTATACAGAAAATGTACAAGACTGCTAGTTAGAAAACTCTGAGATATTATGAGAAAGTATGAAAGAGTTTACCGCATGAAGTGATATCCCACTTTTGTAATTGAAAGACTTGATTTGATCATTGGATCAGCGTTCTGGTTTCCACACAAACCCAAACAAAATTTCTGCAGACTTGAAAAATGAAACTGGTTCCAATGTTTCTGTGGAAATGCAATAGTGGGAAACCGCTGAATGAAGGGAGATTTGATCCATTTGAATATTGTAACCATGTGTTTTTGTTTCAAGATATGCAAGCTGAACATGCAACACAACAGAGAATCAAGAAATGGACCCAGGGATAAAGGACATTTAATGTGTAACAAAAGTTGGGATTGCAGACGTTGTTAAAGAACAATTTTCCAATAAATGGTCCTGGGTAAATATTAAATTAAATGGTTACCAAAAGTGAATTCCTAGTGTATAGACTAAATGCTGCGGCCCCTTTAAACTCACACTGAACCGATTTTGGAGGCAAGGTCTTTGGGCGGCTGATCAGGTATAGAGGAGGTCCTGTGAGTGGCCTCTACAACGGGTGTGGTGTCCTTACAGGTAGAGAAGAGACCAGAGTTCATTCTCTTTCAAGTGCGAAATGTGAGAACATAGTGAGGAGATGGTTGTCTGCAATACAGGAAGTTTTTTCAGCAGGAATTGTCTGCTGGCACCTCGATATTGGATTTTCTAACCTCCAGAACTGTGAGAAATACATGACTGTTGCTGAAACCACCTAGTCTAGGTGTTTTATTCTAATAGTCTGAGCCAACTAAGGCAAAAACCTGCAGAAGAATATCAGGACAATAAAGGTCTTCAAAGACAATTTAGGAGGATATTCTCATGACCTTAGGATTAGATAAGATTGTTAATAGGACAATCCAAAGACACCATAAAGGAATAGATAAATACAGCTTTGGTACAATTAGGAATCTTTATTCTTCCAAGGATACCATTAAGAAAATGAGTGCAAGTTAGGTGTGGTGGTACGTGCCTGTAATCCCAGCTACCTGGGAGGCTGAGGTTAGGGATCACTTGAGTGTGCAGGTTCAAGACAACATAGCGAGACTTAGTCCCTAAAAAAAAAAAAAAAAGAAAGAAAGAAAATGAGTGCAATCCTCAGGCTGAGAGAAGACATTTGCAACAGTAATAAAAGAATGAAAAACTCTGCCAGTTCATAAGACAGATAGAAAACCTAAAAGAAAAATAAGAAGAGGCCTCTCCATACAAATGCCCAATTAAAAAATGGAATAAGAGCTCAACCTCATTACGAATCCTGGAAATGCAACACTACCCGCTGGAATGACTAAAATTAAAAAGTCTAAAATGACAATTTGAGATGGGAATGTGGGGCAGAAGAGGCATTCACCGTTGTTGGTTAGTGTTCAAATTAGTACATTTACCTTAGAAAACCCCTTGCCATTGTTAACTGAATTCATGCATTTGCATTCTTGTTATCAAGCAGTTCTATTCTAGGTATATAAGATGTGTGAATATACACCAAGACATATGTTCAAGAAAGAACATAGCGATATTTTTGATAGCCTAAAATGGAAGCAACACAAATGCCCATCAAGAGCAAAAACAATATATACATTGTGATGTATTCATAGAGTGAAATGCAAAAATAAATAACATGGACTTAACATTTTAATGTTGATCAAAAGAAACCAGACAAAAAAGAATACACAGTGTGAAGTTCTTTTTATATTTGCTATGAAAAGACAGCAGAACCCCAGTATACTACTTAGATATGCACAGTTAGGTTAAAAACAGAAAGTAACAACAATTTATATTCAAATGTTACTTTTGAAGAGGGAGGAATTTGCCGGGCATGGTGGCTATGCCTGTAAGCGGTAGTCTAGGAAACCGCGGCCAGGGATCGCGGTTAGAGTCCCGCTGGGGGCACGTAGTGACACCTAGTTCCAAAAAAATATAGCTGGGTGTGGTGGCGCATGCCTGTAATCCCAACTACCTGGGAAGCTGAGGCTGGGGATTGCTTGAGTCTGTAGTACCCTGGGCAACGTGAGCCTGTGGCGAGACCTGGTCTCAAAAAAAAAAAAAAAAGAAGAGGGAGGAATTTGTGTTTTCTAGCATTCCCCTATTGTTCTCTCTGGCTTGGGAGATTTACAGGGGTGCTAGATTTAAAATACTTCTAAAATGATATCTTTTAACTTAATGGCATATTCAATTCCTTAAATTATTTATTTCACCTGTATTTCTATGTGTGTGTTATGTGTCACAATATGAAAGGATGAAACTGTATTTTCTTTTAGGATTCTTAGCAAGACAGCAGGTATGTGCACTTGCCCAAGCTGATGCTCTTTGCAAAACTTCTCTATGTATTCAGATATGACAGTTCCCCTTTATCCTTGGGGGCCACACTCCAAGACCCCCAGTAGATCCCCAAAACTGGGGATAGTGCTAAACCCTATACACATACACACTCACACACATATATACACGCACATCTACCATGTTTTTCCTTATATACTTATCTATGATAAAGTTTAATTTACAAACAGGGCATAGAGATTAATAACTAATAGTAAAATAGAATTATAAGAATATATTGTAGTAAAAGTTGCATGTGGGGACTCTCTCTGTCAGCATATTGTACATAAATCTGTTAACTGGAATAAAAGCTTGGAATATAGAGAATTTATTAGATCATCAAAGTGAGGATTTAAAAACCAGAAAGTAGCCTAACATAACATATTTTACTCTGTGAGAACTGTTTCAACCCTCACAAGTTTAATTTACATAGGACTAACATTGCTTTATTCAAAGTAGATTCATCATAATATTTGATGAGAAAAAAACAATATCCTGGATGATAATTAAGTGAAATGACAGTTATCTGAGGCCCTGGTATTGTCATATATAGTTTTAGTTAAAGTCAATTTCCAAGACTGTTTCAAGGATGTAAAGTGAGGACTTAGTGTAATAGTAATAATGGTAATAATAATGTTTATGTCAAGGACTATTGCAATGCTTTCCACATTTAATCCTTATTCACCATAGGAGGTAGTCACTTTTATTTTACCCATTTTACAAATGAGAATACAGGACAGCTCATAAGTGGTACATTTAGTATTCAAACCAAGGATTAGAGCCCTAGATCCTATAATCAGGACATGGTAACATCAGCCCCCTATGCCTTAACATCCTATGGAGGCTTACCCCCGCCAGTGTGATTCTAGGTTTGGAGAATGTTTAGATTTATAGCATTAAGGACAGAGAAGATTTTGAGGTCGTGCTGCTGAACTGCTTGACTCCATTCAGAGCCCAGTTACTATTCCCAGATGCGTTTATATCCACTAATGAGAATTAGAAGCAAGAGCCTTTTCATGTCTTAATAGGATCATTTCCTGGCCAGCAGAGAACTAACTATGTAAAAATTTTCAGACCTAGCTTTTAAATCCTTAGTGAACAAAAGCTTGAATTTCCTTTTGAGGTGATGTGCATTGTCTTAATTACTCCATAATGAGGCTTATTTACTTTGTAGGTTTTTAAAAATGACTTTGCAGTGAATTCTGGAACTGCTTGGAGTTTGACTAGACGGCAGTCTTTTTTTCTCTGTGAAATAAGATTTGTCATTTACTTTAATTAAAAACATTGTTTTCAGTTAGCCTGCAGAAAGTCTTAACAAGGTTTTCACCATGAAAATGCACACGTGGAGAAATAAAGAAGAGGTAAATGGCACAGTGCCATGAACTATAATAAAAAAATACCAGTTGTGTGGTTTGAAATAAATTTTGAGATGGAGAAAGGAGTAAGAGAAGGAGGAGGAAAAAGAGGGAGGAAAAAAAGATGGAGAAAGAATAGAAGCAAAAATGGAGACAATACAGCTGCAGGAATAAATGAAGGACACAGATCCTTCATTTGAGGTCATCCTCAGAAAGAATCACGTGTTTTAACCAACAAGCCACCTCACAGAACTGTTGAGAAATAGCAGAGTGCATATTTATCACACTGGCTTTTGGTCCACTATGCTCCTACTAATGACCAGAACAAAATTGTGCTTATCTGATAGATTTATTGGTGCCCTGAATTGTACAGATTTGATCTTTGAAACATGGATTGACAACATGTGATTTGAAATAGCCAGTATTACCTGGTGTAACTGTGGAAGCTTAACTTTCGTTTAGGCTGAAAGCTTGAATAACACATCTAACCCCATTTACAGTCTCTCTTTCTCATTCAGTCCTTTGTTATGCATTTCCTGAGAGGATAAATTCCAACAGAAGGAGCCATGACAAGGGCAAACAGTGCTTAATAAAGATTATATATTGTGTTCAGAAAATGCCCAGTGTTAAAAATGAAGGTTAGGAAAGATTTCTTCGCTGGCTCTGTTTCCTTTAATCCCATTTTCAGTGGTCTTGAATAGGATTAGGGCTCAACAGGAGGGTAGGAGGTATCAGATACAGAGGGAAAACAGAGTGGAGGGTTGTATGTGCCAGTACTTTTCACAGAATTCCTGTCAACCTTTACTAAGGAGACTTTCAAGCCTACTGAATTGTAATGTTAAAATATTATGATGGTGGAACTTTCTAGTATAGGTTAAGTTGCTCTCCCTGAGGAAAGGGGAACTAAATTTAGCTTCGATCCTATAGTGTGCCAGATATTTTATTATAGTAGAAGAAAATCTTCCAAATCTATTCCCTTCAAACATGCCCTGTTTCAAGGTTTAGAAGAGACTTTTTTTTTCTCCTTAATTACCATATTTACTGTATTATGGATACCTAAGCAGAACAATTGAATGACAGATGGAGTAGAAGGAAAAAAATAACTTAGAATGAGACTCATCTAAGTTCTAGTCCTGACATTGTCTTTTACCAAATGTGAACCTAGGGAGCTTCCTTAATTTTTTTGAGTCTCAGTTGCTTCATGTGTAAAACGGTAATATCTCTGCTGCTGCCCAATTTTCAAGAATATCATGATAATCCAATGACAAATGCAAATGAACAATTCAAAAGTCTGACCTGCATTCAACACATAGAAGGTAGGATTTTTTTTAAATTTTCTTATTCTATGAGCTGTTTATGTAGGAGGTAAGTACTAAACTTTGATTTTATTCTGTTTCCTGATTTAAGGTAACTTATCTTATTGGCAAGGCAAAGAAGGTGTAGGAAGCTCAAAGAAGCTTCAAAAAGTCTTCTTTCTAGGTTTAAGAAGACAAGAAAAAAAGAGAGCCATAAAATAAATTTGAAGACAGGAATGAGTTCTCATTCTTTATTTCTCCTCCTTCCTCTTTCTTTTTCCCCCAAACTTATTCAATTTGACTTACTTATCAGTATTATTTTTACCATTGAACACTAGTGTCTCTAGACATTCATTTTTGTCTCTTTTTTTGCATATTGAATATTGACACTTCGAGGGACAGTAGAATTGTTTTACCGTGTGTGTGTTTGTGTGTGTGTATTCAATATCTATCTTGGAAATAAAGGAAGAAAATACTACCAAAACATTGTATGATAAAACATGAGGTAGTATTTGCTGGCATATTACATCACATTTTATCTGAAGATGATTTTTGTTTACAAAACTCCTTGGTGCTTGCAGGGAGTGGAAGAGATTCCAATGTGAAAATAGCAGCACCTATGTTTTAATAAAGCAGGAGCCCACAGGGTCTATCTGGGGTGTCTAATTAGACCTCATGGGTGTCAGCGATGCCCACCATATCTGGAGCCTGCCCCTAGCCCTGAGGGACTAGTTTTGCTGCAGCTGCTCACCTCCAAATGGCCAATAACCATTGAGATTCCCTCCCCTACCCCCCCCAACCCCTCGCCACCCCCACACTGCCACATGCTTGCAGATGGAGAAGTATTTTGCTAAGCCCCTACCTCATTACAAAATTCATCTCATTGTCAGTGTCTAATGAAAACGGGCAGGGAGAGAGCAAGGAGGAAAAGGAATGCATCCATGCAGACAGGGGTTGAAGCTTGGTGTAGGCCTACCTCCCCCAACAGACTCCATCTCAGAACTCTCACGGTCACATTCCTGGGTGGTTGGAATTCCAGAAAAACTGAGGAGCCGTGTCTCCCCATGTCTCCATGGGAACAGCATGGAGAGAACAAAATGGGGGCTAAAGTTAATATTTATAGCCCAGGACTGTTGGTTTTATGTGCTGACTTTCTTCATTGTCTCAGGACTGCAGTGAATACAGAGTACAGTCTCCAGAGTGCCTGAGTTCCCAAATGTATGCCCTGCCCACCCCACCCACAGTGTGTCAAGCATAAACAGTAAGCATTAGCTGTTAGAGTTTATCTCCCTAATCCCCCGTCTGTGTTGGTGGACAGAACACTGGCTTTGGAGTGAAATGGCTTGGCTTCAAATCCCAGCTCTAGCCTTAGACTCGTTTCATCTGAACTCCATCTCTCTACCAGGAATAATGATATTTCTTCTGCCAGCTGTTGGGAGAGTTCAAAGGGATGCATGGAAAGTCCCTGAGTAAGCAGGGAGCAGGCCCTTAACAACCGCAGCTTTCCTTCTTATTATTGTTGACCCTCTTATAGATGAAATGGTTCTTGTCATGTTATGTTTTGATGAACAGAAAAAGTAAGTAGGGCGAAGAATAGAAGGAAAATTATTTTCTCAATCGGTATTCTGAGTTGTTAGTATAGCTTGTCTCTAGAACTGGAAGAAGATATTTTATTGCTCAATATCTGGATTCTTAAGGCCTAAAAAGTATCAATATTGACCTTGTTTTCGAGGTCTTAGTGCCCTGATGTATGTTTTAAAGACATCTTGTCATGTTCCTTGTCACTTCACTATTCTACTGTTATTTCCAAGCTGTCAGGCCAATTTCATCTCTCCTGAGAGCCAGACGCAGTAGAGACACATACACACAAAAGCCTCTCCCAGCCAAGCCTATTTGTTTTACCATGGCAACCCTATCATTTGCAGCAGGAAAGTGAGTAATGATGTCATGGGGGGAGGGTGCAGCTAGAGAACCCAGTCTGAGCAGAAGTGTGGAGAACAGTATCTACAATCAAGGGCTTGTGACCTAGAAAGAGCACTCAGCACAGAGCATGTAGGCCTGAGGGATCCCCACGCTGTCTTTGACTGGGAAATAACTGAATTTGGGAACTTGACACCAAGCACAGTATCTGTGTATATTTGATTTTAAGATAGAAAATGGAGCTGGGCACGGTGGCTCGTGCCTGTAAGCTTCAGCCTATGAAGCGGCTGGGGTTAGGGATCGCAGTTCGAGTCCTGCTTGGGGCAACACAGCGAGACCTAGTCCCCCTCCAAAAAATAGCTGGGCATGGTGGTGGCGCAGGCCTGTAATCCCAGCTACCTGGGAAGCTGAGGCTGGGGATCGCTTGAGTCTGTGGTACCCCAGGCAATGTGAGCCTGCAGTTCCACGGGCAAAAATAGCAAGACCTAGTCTCAAAAAAAAAAAAAAAAAAAAAAAATTAAAAAAATGGGAAGCTCCGTCAGTTTGCAAGCAGATCTATGTTGGTGTTTAGTGAAGTTACAAATAACTCTCATAGTCTGGGGAGCCTTTTACATCTGGGGACAAAGCATGATGTGGTCTGGTGAGATCTGCTGATTCAAGATGGGGGTGGAATGGAGGGTCTCAGGAGGCAGACTGCTGGGGGGCGCTCTGAGAAACAGAGGGAAGATGGGTTCCAGGAGTCTGATGACAGAATCTGTGCCCAAACAGAGTACTTGTCTCAGGAGAATAGGCACAAACACGCAGTGTCCCAGGAAAATAGAACTTGTGGTCACTGCTCATAAATCAAGAGCATGACCTAGCTCCCTGCTAAGGGAGCAACTCTGATGTTTTTGCACCAGAATCTCTGCCACACAGTAACACATGACTGAAGAAGAGAGCTGCTGATCATGTGCCCGGAATCAAGAGAAAATAAACAAATTAGCCCTGACCCAGGCTTCACACACACACATGTACATGCACATGTGTTAAATCATTAAGTTGCTTCTAGATCCTAAAGCACACACACACACACACACACAAGCTCATCTAAATGTTTCTCTGAGCTTGCCTGTACAGACAGAACAGTGTGTTAAATCATTAAGTTGCTTCCAGATCTAAAAGCGTGCACGCACACAGGCGCATGCGCACACACGCACACACACAAGCTCATCTAAATGTGTCTCTGAGCTTGCTTGTATAGACACAACAGAGCCTGGAGGTTTACCAACTAACCTCAGCTTGAAATCGGGTGGGAAAAACAGACAAAACAAATAACCAAACTTGCAAAGGGGTGCAGCTGGTCCTTTAAGGCCAGTCACACACCAGGTTTTTCCCAGCCCGCGCATGCAGTAGCAAGATCACATAAACAAACCTTAAGAGGGAGGCAAAGACAAATTATTTAATAAAAGACAAGTGAGACAAGAATCACTGTGGCGTGCAAGGGAACCCCTTTGGTAATCTTACCACACATTCCGGTCTCTCATGGTTGCGGCAGCCATGTGCATCCACAAAATGGCTGCTGCCCCACGTTAGGCCGGATAAAGGAGTTAAGATGGTGTCACCACTTCTTCAGAAGACACAGCTATACTCCCTCCAAGCCAGAAGAAGCCGAGATGGCGTCACTGATCCTTCTCCGAAAGCAGGAGATTCAAATCCAACAAGGAAGAACAGGGTGGCATCCTCAATTCTTCCCCAAAAGGCACAGCTCCGGCATTGCTTCAGCTCCAGCTCCAGCGTGGCCCGGCATCAGCAAAACTCACTCGATACAGCAACACAGCGAGCACTTCAGACGTCTCACGTTGAAAACGGCAACACGGCAAACTCTTCAGTTCTCCAGAAGACTTCCAAGCTTCGCAGTTTCAAAATTAAACCAAGTTTTCAAATACCACGTTTCCAAGACAGCTCACACAAGTCACAAGTTTCTCCAACATGCTTCCCGGGGCTCCTCACTGGCCCAGGCTGGAAATGGAAGCCCACAGCTTGGCTCCTTCCCTGCCCTGCTGCCCCACACGGCAGCAGCAGCTCTGATGCCTCCAACCTCCCTGCTGCTCCTCTCTGCTCCTTACTTCATTCTCCTCTCTGTCCTCTTCCCTTCTGTTCCCTTCCCTTCCTCTTCTGTTCTCTACCCTTCTGTTTTTTTTCTGTCTCTTTCCCTGTCTTTATCTCTGTCCCCTCCCTGATCCTTTAATCCTCTTTTCTCCCAAGAAGGCTTCACTTTCCTTCTTTAAGTCTCCACCCACCAATGTTAACAATAGCTATTTTAATGCATCAACACCAGTACTGGGGGTGACAGCCCCCTAACAAGTTGACCTCCAAAGTTGGCTGGGGTTGGGTGAAACAAAGACAGAAAAGGGAGCTCTCCCAAAGCAAGGCCCTTACTGACAGAAACCCAAGACTCCAGTCATCTGAAGGCAGCCTCTCCATCCTTCCTCTGGGTGAGCTGCCCCGTGATTAGTCAATATACTTCAGTCAGGTCCTCATTTTTAACCCAACTTGCTTTTCAGTCCATAACATTTAACAACTCTCTTCTCAGCCCTATTCCCCAAAACCTATAAATCTTATTTCCTTTCTTAATTGGAGAGGTAGAGTTGAGTTCACATTCCACTGCTTTGCCCCACTTGCCCTATGAATAGTTATTTCTCCAAAGATCCCTGGCTCCTTTAAGCAAAGAGGATATTCATTACAAATATCTGCACCCTAGGTGAGTTCACTGCTGGCTGTCATTGCTTCTAAGTCCTGCTAGTGGGCAGAATTAAGAAAGAAAGGCAGCCGGGCATGGTGGCGCCTAGGAAGCCATGGTGGGGGCTAGGGAATCACAGTTCGAGTTCCGCTGGGGGAACGTAGTACCAAAAAAAAATAGTTCGGCATGGTGGCTTGTGCCTGTAATCCCAGCTACCAGGGAAGCTGAGGCTGGGATTTGCTTGAGTCTGTGGTACCCCAGGCAATGTGAACCTGCGGTTCCACAGGCAAAAATAGAGAGACCTAGTCTCAAAAAAAAAAAAAAAAAAGAGGCAAGCACATACGTTTATGTACATGCGGTAACCTATGTCTATATATAGAGGG
>PVHY01005297.1:10810-62161 GCA_004024945.1 Uropsilus gracilis
TGCCCAAGGTACCACAGACTCAAGCAATCCCCAGCCTCAGCTTCCCAGGTAGCTGGGATGACAGGTGCGCGCCACCACACCCAGCTATTTTTTTGGAACTAGGTCTCGCTACAGCCCCAGGCGGGACTCGAACCGCGATCCCTAGCCCCGGCCGCTTCATAGGCTGAAGCTTACAAGCACGAGCCACCGTGCCCGGCCTCTATCTATATATAGAAACACGAGAAACTGTACTCATGTCAATACCTGCAAATCTTTATCAAAACTATGGAAGTTAACTTAGCCTTTGCTCTTTCCATATTTGTGATTATTCTGAGAAAATTTAGTCTAATTTTCTTGAAAATATTTATTTGTACCCTTTTTGTGCTTACAGATAAGATACAGCTTCCTTGTGTTCTTGAGCATTTGTTGTTAAACTAGAACAGTCCTTTCCACACACACACACACCAACGCACATGAATTTCAGTGAATTCATTTGGAGATCATGTCATGTGACTGAATTTGTGCTCACAAAGCTGACAGACTAGACTCTAGTTCTGTGTTCTTATGAACTGTGTGGCTTTCATGAGACTCTTTCCCCTCTTCAAGTGTCAGTATAATAATGAAGTCCGTTCCCCAATGTGGGCAGTGTTGTCTATTGGTGGAACTTGGGCATCACCATTGCCTGTTGAAAGATGTGGAGCTTGAGAGTGACCTGAAGCCAGCTAGGAGGTTAATCTCTTTTCTTACCTTGTTACTGTAAATCTTAAGTAGGGCTGGTCAAAGTTGTTATGCTCCTTTGCCCCGCTGTGCTAGTGTTCTAAGACTCAGGGAAGGGATCCTAACTGAACCAAGCCAGGGTGGAGTGGATAATCAATCGCATCATCAGGATTCATGATGGGAGGGGAAGTAAGGTAGAGGGGGTGAAAGAGAAAGGTGCAGGAACTGAGGTGTGGAGAATTTGGAGGAGGATCTAGAGATTAGCTGAGAGGAGAGTGGATTAGATATCAGGAGCTGGATCAGAAGCTGGGAACTGTTGAACCTTTTGGGGCTCCCAGCCTTCCAGTCTTCGAAGTTTAGGGAGCTGAATGAAGGTGGAAAAGGGGAGTTTATCACAGACTGCTGAGCTGCCCTGACAACCCAGAGAGGAGAACGAGTGAGACAAAGAAAGAAGCCAAGCTTTACCTCGAGTTGGTTTCAGAACACACTCCACACCTGCTACAGTGACTGAGCCAAAGACAAGGACATAACCTTCACTCTGAGGTAAAACCCACACAGCTCCCCAAGGAGCAGAAGCTGGGTTCCTTTCTGCTCAAAACACTCATGTGAGTGTGGACTATCGGACTCTTTTAGTCTGTCCTTTCCAATTTGCGAATAAACCGTGTGCTTACCCTTATAACAAAAGTTTGATCTCTGTGAACACCAACTGTTTGCAGGTGGGCGGAAGAACCCTCAATGAGTAAATTAAAAGGGGTGTTCCCCCTCACCTGGTAACACTAACAGTCCCCACTTCAAGGGATTGTTGTGAGGATTAAAGGGACTAATACACTAGAGTGGTTAACACAGTGACTAGCTCATAGTAAATACACAATGAACGGTAGCTATTTATATAGGAAAAATCTCTATCATTTCCTAGGTTAGCACACAAATTTGGTGAGAGCGCCGAATCCTAACCACTAGACCACCAGGGAACAGCACACAAATTTGGAAAGACAATTACCAATAAGCTTTAAAATTCATTAAAACTTGGAGATGAAGTAAATTTCAATATGTTTACCATTACGTGTCCATATGGGGAAAAACACTCTGAAACACAAAGACTTAACTATTAAAGGTTTTACAAGCACTATTTTGAACACAGAAGGAAGATTGTGTTAGAGATGATGTCATCTTTTTCAGATCTGGAGTAACCCTCTACCTGAGTCAAAATTAGTTGATGGATTGTCTTTTAATTCATTAGTTGACAGTTATGGGGGAAGAGCAAAAGGTTTAAACATCGTTCACACAGCAGATGCTGAGTGGATGATCAGAGTATAAATGATGATGGGAGAAGGAAAATATACTTAGAGGCAACATATTTCTAAAGAAGTGCCCAGCAAACACCTAGAGTGGACATACATACACCTATGTGAATATATGGTCACCTAGTCACATGATCACCTCCCCAGATGACTATGTCCCATGTATTTATTTACTTATTTATTTATTGAGACTAGGTCTCGCTATTTTTGCCTGTGGAACCGCACGTTGCCTGGGGTACCTCAGACTCAAGCAATCCCCAGCCTCAGCTTCCCAGGTAGCTGGGAATACAGGCACACACCACCATGCCCAGCTAAGTTTTTGGAACTAGGTCTCACTATGTATGTGCCCCCGGTGGGACTTGAACCGCGATCCCTAGCCCCGGTCGCGGCTTCCTAGGCTGCTGCTTACAGGCATGCACAACCATGCCTGGCCTTATTTATTTTTTATTTTTAATTTTTTTTTGAGACTAGGTTTAGCTATGTTGCCCGGGTAGCCCCAATCCCATGGACTCAAGCGATCCCCAGCCTCAGCTTCCCAGATAGCTGGGATTACAGGTGCGTACCACCACGCCCCGCTTTTTCAGACCAGGTCTTGCCAGGGGTAGTCTGGAAACCATGAACTCAAGTGATCCCTGGCCTCTTGCCTCCTAGCACTTGGATTACTGGTGCATGCCACCATGGTGGGCTTGTCCCATGTTTTCACATGCTCACGTTAACATGGGAGGAATATAGGCAGCACATGGTAAATTGTCAGGAGTTGTTCCAGTTATGGTTTTGCTGCTGAGCTGTGTATGTGGGCTGTTCTGCTTTGAGGAATCAGGTGGGGATTCATCATGTATAATCCCACAGCAGGCCAACTTGAGGACCAAGCAGCTAAAGGCCCAACTCTGTTGCTTTTCTATATTACAACCAGTCTGAGGGAGCCTCCACCATGAAGAGGGAGGCCACATTGTCTGAACTTTCAATCTTCTGAAACAAAAAGCTGCAAGGGGCAGCAGAAAATCAAGGGGAAATAGTAAAAAGTTTCTGAGCAGTGACACTTGGAGCTTGAGTGTAGAGTGGAAAAGAAACTACCTGAAGTTTTAATCATGAAGGCTGGGAATGGTGGTGAGACCAAAGACAGGGATGTCAAAAGGTGGGGCTGACTGAGAGACGGTCTGATAAGCCTTGTCTCTGATAGGCTAAACGTTAAGTGTTGGGAGGTGCCAAAGGTCTAACAGAACCACCTTCGGAGGGAGGTCAGGGCTGATGTTAAGACTTATGGTTCATCTGCACTGCGGTGGAAAATAGTACAGGAAAAAATTACTGAGGCAGTTTAAGGATGGTGGGGGTGGAGGGGGGGATGGTTAAGGGCAAAATCACTTTGGGTGGGGAGAGGCCTTGGAGAGGCAGAGGGGGGCTGGTGACCACCACAGGAGCCTCAGAAAACATAACTCTCTGACCTGCTTGGCATCCAACCCACCCTGAGGCTACAAGTCTTTCTGAACTCTGTCCTTCCATTCAGCAGAGAGTTGAAAACTCTGTATCCCAGACTTGCTCATGGCTACAGGGTGTGGATGTGATTTCTGGTCTCTGTACATCTGAGTGAAACTTGAAAAATGTTTTAGCAAGTTCGGTTGTGGCAGCTTCTTGATCTCTGGACTCGGCTTCCGGCAGGATGCTCTTGGGGTCAGTGGTTGTAGGGGCAGTTTCCTGAAGGAGTCACCATGCTGAAGGGGGAGGTCATAGCTTTCCTAGTGGTCACAGCCACCGTGATCTGGAAATCATTTCCCGAAGGCTGTATGGAGAGAGCTCTCAGTCCTTCTGACAAATTTAGGAGCATTCAACACTCACTTCCCCTGCCTGGAGCCACAAAGTGGCTTCTCTTTTCTGCAGCTGTGCTCTGATTGATGCAAAATCCAGTGGAAAATGATATCCAACAAGGAAAAGACCAGGAGTAAAAGTCAAAATAAGCTGACAACCAAACTAAAGTACACAACTGGAGTGGGGGGGGGGAATGGGAGGGCAAAAGTCAGGGAGGGAAGGTGGTGGGTGATATCCTGGGAATACAAAGATGTGAAATATATATATATATTTCTATATATATATTATATATAGCTATATATATAGCTATATATATATATATATATGCTTTCAAATGCCAGGCCTGGTGACGTGCACCTGTAATCCAGTTACCTGGGAGGCTAGGGCTGGGGATCACTTGTGTCTGTGTATTCGAGACAACCCTGGGCAACACAGCGAGGCCTAGTCTCTTAAAAATAAAAATGTTTTCACATTTTTTTTAAAAAAGAAAAATGATATCCAAGAATAAAGGGTTACTTAGTGATTTTATTTATTTTAGAGACTAGGTCTCTTTATGTTGCCTGGGGTTGTTTCAAACTTGCAGATTCAAGTGATTCCTAGCCTCAGCCTCCCAGGTAGCTGGGATTACAGGTGTGTGCCTAGTGACTTTAAAGCTACCAAAACTTTAAGAGGATTCCATTTATTTGCTTATCTATTAAGTTCACTAGAGTAACTACCATTATGTCCCTGGTGTACCAGCTATCATGTTGGATACTAGGGAACTGTCCAAAGTGGATAAAATCTTTCATTTTTAAAATTTTTTCAAATTATTTTTTGGCTTCATTCTTTTTAAAAAATATTTCATTTTAAGGCGTCACACTGTAATGCAGAGAGGTGGAAGCAGTGGCAGGAGATTTCTGCAGAAGGCAGCAAGAACAAGCAGTGGCAAGCCAGGCACTCAGGGTGGCCCCTTACTGGCTGGCTTCCTTCTACAACTGGGCAAAGAGCCAACAACAGTTGACTTGTCTATGAAAAACAGACCTTCTCATTTGAGTTCTCAAGTGTGATCCTAGCCAAGATGGAAAATCTGAAGGAAACGATATTTTCTGGACCGATTCAAAGGGATAAGAAGATGGTGGCATCTCTCCATGAGAAGGAAACCTAGATGCCAACACAGGGATGGTGATGCCTTTCAGAGAGAAAGCGTTATCCTTTCTAGTGTATTTCCACTTTTAAAATTATGCTACAAAGTCCATTCCCATCCTTCCTGTTGAGAATAAGAGGAATAGATTCTTTCTCTCATTTCTCATTTACTTCTTTTTGAGATCATGAGCAACATATTTTAAAAATTTTTGGTACTACACTTCCCAAGTCATTTCTAAAATATGTGAAGAAATATCATAAGCATAGTAAGACTGAAACTTTGTTGTTTTTTTTTTGAGACTAGGTCTCGCTATTTTTGCCCGTGGAACCGCAGGCTTTCGTTGCCCGGGGTACCACAGACTCAAGCAATTCCCAGCCTCAGCTTCCCAGGTTGCTGGGATTACAGGCGCACGCCACCATGCCCAGCTATTTTTTTGGAACTAGGTCTCACTACGTGCCCCAGGCAGGACTCGAATCACGATCCCTAGCACCGGCCGCTTCATAGGCTGAAGTTTATAGGCACAAGCCACCGTGCCCGGCCAAGACTGAAACTTTGAATAAACAAATGGTGGGTAGTCTTTTTTTTTTTTTTTTAACCAGTGCCCCAATCTACGTTTTAAAAAGATTTTTAAATGTTGTTAGGTTTATTCCTGTTTTGCTATTACAATTTGTTTATGCATTTTGATACAAAAATTGAAAATGCAAAGACCAGTTGGACATCTTTAGGAACCTCAACATGCTCTTACATAACGCTTTAATATCTTTAATATTTCTTTAGAAAACATAGTTTTCCTTTCATCAGCTATTTGCATTTTCTTACCACTTCCATTTGGTCCTTATAAAAGTATTTGAAAAAATATCCCTCTCTGGCTAGCAATTTGTGTAACCATAGCAATTTACTATTTTAAAAAGCATATGCATAATATTCTGTTTGGATTGTCCATTAACTTTTTAAAATTCAGGAAATGCCACAAACTCAAGTATTTCAACTCTCCCAGAACTTGGCAAAGCAGCAGCCAGCCAGTGTATGGGGGTTGGGAGAGATCACATCATGAGACTTCAAGGGTTGTGATTAAGGGCCGGGCTTTTGAAAAAAATGTAGCATTCACTAGAAAGAATATGGGACAAAAGTGGGAAAGGTGAGAAAATTCAATAGCTCAACACCATAAGCCCGAACACATGGAGCAGGGAAGGTGACAATGGAAGCACTTGGGTGACCACGTGATAACAGGTCTACCCACCCAAAGTGAAAGTACATTCACCGTTGTTAGTATAAACCCGGTGAGATCTGAATTATGTGGAGACATTTTTTTAGACTAGTGACCTATGTGACAAAATGAGGATGAAAGCACTAGCACTGGGCCCGGTGGCGTACGCCTGTAATCCCAGCTACCTAGAAGCTGAGACGGGATTGCTTGAGTCCGTGGTACCACAGGCAATGTAAGCCTGAGGTATCCTGGAAAAGATAGTGAGACCTAGTCTCAAAAAAAAAAAGAAAAAATGTTATTTGGCTTAGAAAATCATTTTTTTTTTTTTTTTTTTGTGAGACTAGGTCTTGCTATTTTTGCCCATGGAACCACAGGCTCTTGTTGCCCAGGGTACCACAGACTCAAGCAATCCCCAGCCGCAGCTTCCCAGGTAGCTGGGACTACAGGTGCACGCCACCACGCCCAGCTATTTTTTTTGGAACTAGGTCTCGCTACGGGCCTCAGGTTGGACTTAAACCGCAATCCCTAGTACTGGTCGCTTCATAGGCTGAAGCTTACAGGCACGAGCCACTGTGCCTGGCTGGCTTAGAAAATCATTCTAATAACCTTAGCATGGTAACCTTATTTCTGGTTTCCGTAAAGCAAGGTGGTACAAGCAGTACAAGCTGCTTATCTAAGCAGTGAAGGCAAGTCCTGTGAGAAGAGAGCAATGAGACAGAAAAGGAAAAATAACCCCAAAATGGAGCATTACTCAGTCAGCTACAACGAGTACAGAAGCTAATAAACCTCATGAGGAAGAGGTATATATGTTTTGCAGTTTCTTCCAGAATTTTGCAGTTTCCTCAAGTGTGTAAATGCAGATGTGTGACTTGAGGAATGAACCACTGAGAATGGCTTGAGAATAATTTTCTTTTCAATTTTATTTTCACTGTTCTTTCCTTGACAGAATATCACCAGTCACTGACGTTAGTTCTTCCCTTAGCTTTCCAACAACTATATTCAAACACTGTCAGTCTGGGACACTGAAATATCAGCCAGAGTCTATGTTAGCTGGGAACATCAATAACAGCATCACACAGAACAGGTGCTACTCGGTGAAGAGGTAGATTCCTGCAAATCATTCTGAGAGGGAAGGTCGATTCCAGAATAGAATAGGGGAATCCTTCCTGATCTTCAAATCCAAATAAGGCTTCCGAGTTCTTACTAATTTGTTTTTTCCTTGACAACTTTTCATAAGGCAACTCCACTTAAGGAGGAAAAGGAATTGTTAGATGTAGTCTGACATGATTTGTTTAATTCTCAGCAACTGTTTTAGAAACTTCTTGCTGCTCCTGCTTCTGGAAGGTTGACCAGGGTTGACAGTAACTGTAGGAAAAACACGTAATCACCCCTGGCTTTGGAGTCAACCTTGGGAACTGCTAAAGATGTCAGAGATGTGAGTATGTGCCTTCAAATATATGCAAAGTATAATTCTTTTTGGAAAGAAAATATTTTGAAAGGGATGGAGGGAGCAGAATTTATGAAATTAAAATTCTAATAAATTTGCAGTAATCTGAGAAATAAATGCACATTTAGCTTGCTTGGCATAAAACCTAGAAGGGGTACAAAAGAAGACCAGTGTCACCTACAACCACTCTAAGGAAAACTGGTCTCACCTGCGGGGGCAGTTTCTTGTTGGATTTGTGGAGGCTCCATCTTCCACATCTGATGACCCAACACTAACAGTTATTGAACAATTACTATGGATCAGACACTTACACTGATTTGACAGTCAATAAGACATCCCTATGACATGGGCTTTATTTCCCATGTCCACATGAAGTTACCCAGGCCTGGAGAGCACAGGTGACCTACAGCCCTCCACACAGCTCATCTGTGGCAGACTTGGTATGGAAACCTAAGTCTCACACCAGAGGATGGATCTTAACCATCTTTCCATTGTTCCCAACATAAGCCCCAGCTTCTGGTGCCATAATTTTCTGCAGTATCAGCCATCTTACAATGCAAGTGACCATGAACTCTTATATTTCACTGCTTATTATTCAACAGCAATTTAAATTTTCTTCTGAAATTTACCAACCTTGGCACCAATTACTAAAATAGCATTTCTTCTCTAAAGTTGTAATCGAAGCTACCAACAGAAACCTAAGTAACAGTCACCAAGGAAGGTTACTATTTTGGTTATAATGAATTTAAAATCACGTCTATTCATACGCTGGGTCCCTTCCTCTCGATTCTTGCAAGGACTTCAGTTCTCCCCCGAAAACAGTGAGGTGTTAGCATATGTTAGAAAATGATGATCTGCAGCATTTTTGAGCAGATGTGGGGGTTTGCTGAGCAAAATCAGGATGGAAAGCAGGCAGGGTTCTTGGGAATGTGATTTTTAAAAACTGCTTTTTTCTAACCTGATCCAGCAGTCATTTCATTATGATTTTTTATAGTCTGCACAAAACAGATGGGAATTATTCAACTATCAGCCTACATCAGTGAAACAAAAAAGGAATGCAATAGATACAAGTTATTGGTGTCAAATTTAGTATGCAGTAAGTGGCTTAAAAGAGCTTTAGTATAAACTCTGTGATGTATGTTTGCAGATATAGCTTAGCTTTAATCTTACCCTGTGAGTTAGGAATCATTTGAAGGGCTATATTGAAGGGGGGTGGCTAGAGGAAAACTTTCAATACGATCACCTAAATTTATACTGTTAATCAGTATGTTAGTAATGTCATTAGCGAAGTGATTGAAAGGTGATTGCTTAGCTTTTTAGTGGCAAAATGCATGAAATGAGGTATGAGAATATGGCTTATCCTGCAAGCTAATGCCTTCTGGTGACCTATCTTCTATAACCTGTGATCTTGTACTCTCACCTGCCTAACCCCATACATTCAAGACTATGCTTCCTGACCAAGTCACTGAATTCTGCCTTCAGACAATCAGTGCTTCTGTATTGCTGTGATCTTTCAGTCAAGGTGCTTATGGGATTATTTAAAAGTGGAGGTAAAACTTCCTCAAACTTTCTTAAGGTCCTGTTGATGAATAAATGCTTGCTATGGCTTTTCTATTCTTTCATCACCAGGCGGCAAGGTTCTGTATGAGATAATCCTTAAAGTCCAGTAAAAGCTGGAACCTATGATTGGTGACTATATTTGCATAGACAATATCCAGAGGTATGGAAATAAAACTAAGAGCCTATTGACCTTTTCTATTTCATTCCATTCAAATATAAGAGCCATGTTCAGTCCCCAAGCAGTTCCCTTAATATTGTGCCTCCTAAAGACATCTTTAAGGTCAGTAAGTGAATACTGATTGTCCAGGCAGGATAGAAAACAAGTCATTGTAAAAGTCAAGGTCAACTTCCAGCAGTGTTGTTCTTGATAAAATTGTCATTTCAAATGAAAATTTGACTATTCAGAAAGATGATTGTTAATCATTGATTGCTCAAGTTAAAAGGCAAATAAAGGAAAACCTAATCAAAACAGAAAATTTGTTCTAACTTTTAAATAATAAACCTCTCTGTTCAAGTTGGAGAGCATAAGGGACTCTAACAAATTTTCACTGGGAACATGCCACTGGGATACATCTAGGGCAATCTGAAAACTCAAGAATCAATGTGAGTGAAATTACTAATGTATGAGAAGCCTAAAAGTTAAACTGTCAGACATTTTATTTGGTGTTTCATGCTAGGTTGATTTAAACAAATAAAACAACTTTGTTGAATAGACTTTTTGTTTTAATGACTGTGTACACGGGCAACTGAGAACATGGAAACCCCCCAAATTAATGTTTTAACAAATGACAGCTATTACTAAAGGTGATATGCTTGAATTTGAGTAGTCTAATAAGTGAATTTCAATCTTGTAGATTAACCAATCTCTTTATATAACATCACAATTATGGCAGAAGTTTACTTTTTCTAATACTCCACATAAAAAAACTGCGCTCCCATTTCCTTTAATATTATTAGTCATCCCTAAAATGGTAAAATTAAATTGCATTTTTATTAACAAATGAAAGTGCAAGTTTGCTTAAGCTCAGCCACAGAAGTGAAGAATGAAGGATGAGAGCTGTTGGATGCCACACAGAATGAAGACATCTGTGACATTTGCAACGGTCTCCTGCACGGTGGCCTGTGTGCCAAACACAGTCAACATTCCATCGTGTTTTTATTGCTCTTAAACGAGCAAACCAAATTCTTTTTTTATTTAAAGAAATATTAAATCTTTATCCCCTCCCCCATATTTTGTGATCAGGTAAGGCAAAGATAAACCCCAACATCACTGGGGACAGCAGCAATGTACAGACTTCAGAAATAGCCCTGAATCATAACAACATTCTCTTATGATACCATAAGAAATGCATCTAATAAATCAACGTTTCAATGTTATATTTTTTCTAATTTATTTGATTAGTTTACCTGGAAAAACTTTATAAATACATTATTTAAGAGAACAGTGAATTAAGTTCTTGCTCTGAAAAAATAATGCTTTTGTTTTTCACATTTCAAAACTGTTGAGTTGCTTTTGCAAAAGGAGATGCAAGAAGAATGTGACAGCTGGGTTTGCAGTATGTCCATATACAAGTTGCCTTTAGAAGAACCTGTAATCTGCCTACAAATTGCCTCTTTGCAATAATAAACAGGCTTAATTTAAACACATACCTCCCCCTTCCAATTTATTCCTCTTGGAGAGAAAAGAGGTACTTATTTTTCAAGTATTATATTGCAAAGGTCATTTTTTGTGCCAATTTTATGTTAGCTTGTAGAGACCAAAATATCTGTATGAAAAATCATGCCTACTCAGCGTGTTTCTTTTATAGCCAAATGCTCTCATCTTTTAGAGACTGCAGAAAAATATTGATTTGCTAAGAAGGAGCACACTGGAAAAAGCCATTTTAAAGTATTGAAGAATGAGGGGCATGTTTTTCTCTATTGGTGGAAAGTATTAGAAAAGTTATCCAGTCTGTTGTCTTTAGCTGGTTTTAATAGTCTTTTCAAAATGATGGCCAAGAAATCTTTAAAAAACTGGAGAAGGGTGGAATGCTCCTTTCTAGCATGGAAGGAATCCCATTAATTGTAGAAATTCTTATTACATTTCTGCTTTGGTTCTCCGGAAGAAATTCTCATATAACTTCTATATTAGGAAACAGAAAAGAGAACAAATTAACATGACATTTATATAAACTCTTAAATTTCTAAAATTTTGCTGTGCTACATTTTTATGTAAGAAAAAGAGATTTTATCAGACTCCATGGTCTGTATTTAAGTGAATTCTATCACCATAGGAAAACACATGTTCCATTCTTTAACTTACTAACATTTTTCTAAATTGTATGTAATGACTATAGTCTTCTTTGAAGTCTGGGACTTACATTCATTTTTCTTGATCCTCAGTATCTGGTGCTTCAAGATCCAAACATACATTGGAGATTTAAATAAAGACTGAAAAACAGTCATGACCCCAAAAGATCCCTTACACCATTCAAGACATAGGTACTTGGATAGGGACTGAAAGGAGGTATGGTAGGCCGAGGATAGTGGGAATGGAGTGACAGATAGAAGGTAATTTAAGAACTGGCAAAGGAAACAGAAGGTCATCTGGGATTCAGTCTGTGACATCATAGCACTGGAAGTTGCACGTTTCTACCAATAGGCAAGCAATGACATTGCTCCCAAAGGTTTAAGAATTAAAAGGTCAGATCTGGGAGGACCTTACAGCTTCCATTTGCTGCCTAAGAAGTGGAGTTCACTAAAGTGAAGTTATACTTTCAAGGTGAGAACTAAAGGAACACGCTTCAGATGGGGGGAGAGGGGGGTAATATTGGCCTTTTCAACCAATTAAAATAGAAAATGTAGTCAGGTATGGTGGCACGTGCCTGTAATCCCAGTTACCCAGGAGGCTGAGACTGGGGATCATTGGAGTCCAGGGACAACCTAGTCTCTTTTTTTTTGTTGTTGAGACTAGGTTGCGCTATTTTTGCCCATGGAACTGCAGATTCACGTTGCCTGGGGTACCACGGACTCAAGCAACCCCCAGCCTCAGCTTCCCAGGTAGCTGGGATTATAGGAGCGCGCCACCACGCCCAGCTTTTTTTGGGACTAGGTCTCACTGTGTTGCCCTGAGCAGGACTCGAACTTTGATCCCTAGCCCCAGCCTCTTCATAGCCGAGCCACCATGCCTGGCTGAAACCTTGTCTCTTAAAAATAAAAAAATTAAAAAAAAATAAAATAGAAAATGTTTGGTACAAGTTTACAGATGGCATCTAAAAGACAAAACAATTTGAGCACAAAGAGCTCTCTACTGACTCCATTTAAAATTGCAGACTTTGGCTAGGCCTGTTCATAATGGCATAAAGAAATGGTGAGTAATACAGGAACGTGATCTCCTGGGATGAGAATTTGACAGAATACAAAGAGGTTTGAAAATAGATGGAGCTGGGAAGACCACACATCCCGAGACCAATGGGATCATGCTGTTGAACTGCTCTGCATGGGAAGTTGGTGAATGTTGATGTTGCTCATATCTTCGGCTTCTGCACAACTATTATTCTATTGGCACAGAGACTTCAGGGCAAGAGAGGGTATATGAGAATTACCGGCAATATCAACAACAGCTACAGTCACACAACAAGTGACAGGTTCAGTATGGTCCAAGTTCAGAACACCAGTCTCATGATCAAAACCGTAACTTCCCATCATAATTAAATTTAAAGGCCAGTAACATTAGCTATTCTGTTTGTCTCAGGTTATCCAAACAAGAAAAACATGATGAGAGACTACGGGGCCAGTCTTCAAAAGTGGGAAGAGCTGAGATAAAAAGGAAAAAAAACCTAGCAAATCTTTTCTCCAGCAGGCAAAACTAGGTCTGAAGGCCCTAAAGTTAGGGGAATGCCAGGTTTGTCTGCAGAAGAAACATAGTGAGCAATGAGTGCTGCCCCATGAGTTCAGGTTGCTGCAGATTCAGTGGGAGCAGTGGGAGAAGTTTGCCCAGTCGAGCACTAAATTCAGTTTCTATGATCCATGCACGATCTTTGCACATGGTTCATCTGGCTCCTGAACTAAGTGTGCAACAGTCACACTTAGAAGGTCATTCCTTTTGGGTGTGGTGTCTGTATTTCCAATGATCAGAAATATCCTCTGAGAGGGTCTGAGGGACAGGGACGCTTACCTGCTATCTGTTGGGTCTGAACACCATCTACTTGAGGCAAGGGTCCAAGCGTTCCTTCCTCTTCAAAGGCCAAGATTGGATTCAAAGGAATTTCTGGGTTCTCACTATTGGTGACATCTAATCTGGACGGTTTAGTTCCAAAGGGTAAGTTTATGGTTTCTTCAAAATTTTCATTCTGATTAGATACTCCATTTTCATTGGGTTGCTTTTCCAAAGTGGGACTACTGGGGAATTTAAGACAATTGAAATGAAAATGACATAGTGTTAGAACTGAAAAACACATTATTAGGCTAAGAATAGTTTTATTATAGCTCTATAACTTTACAATCAAAATGTTAAATTGACCACATTTTTACAAACAAAAATGGTGATTTAAATTAAAAATTATACTGCTATAAAGTTTATCAAATAATTTATCAGCAGATCATTCTTCTTCTTTTTTTTAAGACTAGGTCTTGCTATTTTTTGACCGTGGAACCACAGGCTCACATTGCCCAGGGTACCCCAGACTCAAGCAACCCCCAGCCTCAGTTTCCCAGGTAGCTGGGATTACAGGCATGTGCCCACCATGCCCCCCTATTTTTTGGGACTAGGTCTTACTGTGTTGCCCCAAGTAGGACTTGAACTGTGACCCCAGCTCCAGCCGCTTCATAGGCTGAAGCTTACAGGCACATGCCACCATGCCCAGCTAGATCATTCTTATTGTTCATAGTTCCACACAATTATTAACTACTATTGAAGGCAATTGCCTATTCCCTTGTCTGTTGAGATCTTATTAGGAACTTCATTTCAAAGATAAAGGAATTATAAAAACTTGATGTTGAAGGGGGTGATCTGTAGGACCACATAATTACTGAGAGAAAACCCGGCCTTTGAATCACCTGTGATTTTTCTTATTATGCCAATTGTACATTCCTCTTGCTATTCAACTTCTAGCCCTTCAAGGATATCGCTAGGTTACCAAAATGCACACATAATCTTATAGGTAAACTGTCCAAAACCAAAGTTCTCATATTTGTTACTGAAAGCTAGCTCTGACCCCATCTTCATTCTCATTGATTAATTCATGCTTTACAGCTTGGATTTATTTTTATTTATTTATTTTTGAGACTAGGTCTCGCTAATTTTGCCTGTGGAACCGCAGGCTCCTGTTGCCCGTGGTACCACAGACTCAAGCAATCCCCAGCCTCAGTCTCCCAGTTAGTTGGGATTACAGGCGTGTGCCACCACGCCCAGGTATTTTTTTGGCACTAGGTCTTGCTACGTACCCCTGGCGGGACTCGAACCACGATCCCTGGCCCCAGCTTCCTAGGCTGCCACCTACAGGCATGTGCCACCATGCCCGGCCTGGATTTATTTTTGAGGTACATTTAACAAGCCATCAAATCCTTGTCTTTTTTTTCTTGTTGCCCAGCCCCCCCTCCTTCACCCTCTGCCTAAATCCTTAGTTTTCTACCTATAGTTTCTCTTTCAGCCTCTTCAGAGCTCCATAACTAAAGTAGTAGCCCGTATGTTATAGGCTCATTATTATGCTTTATAGTATAGCAAAAACAAAGCCTGTGTATCAAAGAACGCTAGATTTTCTTGCTCACTTTATCTGACTGTGACAGTAACCTACAATTTGTAAGCTTCACAGTTCAACTCATGTATAAAAGTCAGATAGAGTCTAGTGTTAGGTTTTCACTTCTAGTTCATACACTGATTGATAGCTGAATGTTTAGTTATGTGAAGAGTTCTAAGGAAAGAAATAGGTCTGAGAGTTTAAAACAGCAAGTCTTCAGTGTCAGGAATGTAAACTGGTGGAAAATGGCAGGTCAGGGCCATTTTTCCATCTCCTTCCTTAATGGTAGAATGGGCTTATGTGCTCTATTTTTTTCTCATTTTCTTTTCTTTTCTCCCTCCCCCCTCCTCCTCCCTCCCCCTCCCTCCCTCTTTTGAAGCATCTTTATGTTGAGTCTACCCTTCTAGGAAAGAGTTTCCTTTCCCTCATCAATGAGAAGTAGCAGCTTTTGGGAACACATTCTAAAGCTTTTCTGATTTTAATGGTTTTTTTTTGTTTGTTTGTTTTGAGACTAGGTCTTGCTATTTTTGCCATGGAGCCACAGGCTCTCGCTGCCCGGGGTACCACAGACTCAAGCAGTCCCCAACCTCAGCTTCCCAGGTTGCTGGGATTACAGGTGCACGCCACCACACCCAGCTATTTTTTTTTTGGAACTAGGTCTCGCTATGGGTCCCAGGCTGGACTTGAAAAGCGATCCCTAGTACCGGTCGCTTCATAGGCTGAAGCTTACATGATTTTAATGTTTTGGTACATTTCTATTAACTGTGAAAGACAAACAGATGTGTGTTCCAAGTGTTTCACGGGGCATTTCATGCTACACTGGAAATACTATTTGTAAATGTGCTATGAAAGACAACACAAAAACACGATTCACACTCAATCTGATGGTGTCTTCTGCTCTGTTCCTGAGGAGGGGAGCAGAGGCCTGGCATTGGAATCCCTGAGTGAGTCTGCAGCAAGCGCGCACATACCTGGCATCTGTCATTCTAAGGGCTCGGACTGCCACACCCAACCCCTGTTCGTTCCAGCACCAATGAGCTTTCTGTAGCCAGGGCAACGGTTTGAGTTATCATCCCAAAGGAATTTTAAATAAATGTCTTGGCAAAAGATGAAGAGGAGGAATTCATCACCTGAAGCTTGTTTTTCTTTGTCCATCTCACCCCCTGTCACCTTCTAGGCCTGCATGTGCCAACAAGTCTTTATGGCAATGCCAACCCCAGAACTGACTCAGTAGCTGACCTCACTTCCTTTCCTACTTGACCATCCACTAACAATCTGGATGATAGTGCCACAGGTTTTGGATGACTAATTATTAGATAGCAGAGGACAAAAGGGCCAGAAAACACTGTAAGACTGAAACTGATGCTGAAGAGACACTGCAGAAGCTTAGAGTTTTGCTTCCTGGTTGGGGGGTGCTGGCTCAGTGCCACCTCCTGCATACCCATGGCATCTTGTGTCCTACTCCTGCAATGAAGGGAGTTTCTCTGTGCCTGCAGTTTCTCCCAGGCCCGCATTGCAGCAGATTTGGGGTGGAATGCCCCAGGTGAGGCACCTCCTGGAGCACAGCTTTCCCAAGCACTTTAGAAGTGAGGTTTCTGGAAAAGTTCCACAAGCAAGAAACCACAGTGGTTTCTCTGCCACCCAGCAAGGCACAGCCATGCTATCTTTCATGAGGTACAGCCTGCAGCTGGGACATGGGCTCTTTCTTGGGGAGCCCTCAAGGGGTGCGGTTGTTTCTCTCTACTTCTTTCTGTATTCCTTAGAGTTCTCTTGACTTCTGAACAGTCCATCTTTTGTTATTCCAATCCCAATAATAGTTACTTACTTTTTATCTTAAATTCCCTGTTGAGGTTCTTCTCAGAAAGAGAAAATACATTTTTCCCTGAATTTTTTTTTTTTTTTTGAGACTGGGTCTTGCTAATTTTGCCTGTGGAACCGCAGGCTCTCGTTGCCTGGGGTACCCCAGGCTCAAGCAATCCCCAGCCTCAGCTTCCCAGGTAGCTGGGATTACAGGCGCGCACCACCACGCCCAGCTATTTTTTTGGAACTAGGTCTCGCTCGAACCGCGATTCCTAGCACCGGCCGCTTCATAGGCTGAAGCTTACAGGCATGAGCCACTGTGCCCGGCCCTCCCTGAATTTTTGACGGTAACATGTTAGGTAGCTTAAATAAAATTAGAGGGAGCCACTTGTTTGTTACTAACTGGATCCAAAATTTGTGAGCATAAAGATAAACTTTCATGTTAGAGCCATGCAATGCCATCAGTCTCAGGGAATTCTGGAGGGACTGCGGGGTAAAAACAGTGTGCTTTGCTCTACTGAATGCCACTGGAAAAAAAAGGAAAAAGAGACCCTTGTCATTTCACTTACTTCTCTGTAGTGACATCTGATTGGTGTGAGGCAACCTCAGGTGGGCTGGCGTTTGGTTCTCCATTTCCTGGAGAGTTTGTCATACTTGGAAGTGCAGATACTGCTGGGTACCCAAAGAAGACAGAACAAAGGGTTATTACTACTCTATTATTAAATCCAATCCCCTGGAGCCAGAATGCTTCTGCTGCTTACCAATTCCTGGAGCTACATACTTTGTTTCTCAGCACTTACCTCAGAGGCTGCTGTGAGTACTAAATGGATTAGCATTTAATACACACAAAACATTTAGAATAGCATCCAGCACACTGGAAGGGTTGAAATCAGTTGCTATTAGTTTGACTTGCATTAAATTAACTTGGGACAAAAGGTACCTATTATCGAAACCACAGTAACTGAGAAAGAGAGCAAAAAGTGGCTTTGATCAGGTTGGGGCTGAATATCTTTATTGAAAGATTTGGAGCCAATTACCCTGTAACACCTTTAAGTGATGAAATATGTTTCTCAATACTCAGTTTAGTTCAAGTTCCCTCAGAATGACAGGGGCTTCATGAATGCAAGGCCATAGTGAGTTGTGCAGAAGCAAGTCACCTCATAATTCAATGCTTGACTTCAGAGCTCAGCCTAAGCTAATACGGAGGGTTGATGCTGACATTTTTGACAGGGTCATGTCAAGTCTTGCAAACCTTTTAAACAGATCAGAGTTTCACAGAATTTGTGGCAGTTTTAACTTGATGTGCAAGAGTAACTGACATAGTTCCATGGAAGTGTGACTTCACAGCTGAACACAAGCTTAGTGAGACAGACAGAGGTACAAATAGTCTGACAACCTAGGCAAAGGAGTTATCAATGACTTTAATGCTACCAAAATGCAAAAAGCTGGTTACAGGCAGCCTCTGATAAGACTTCTCGCAGACTCCTGCCTGCTCAATATATACTAGCCGGACAGGCCTCTTGTCAGCAGTATTAACTTAAAGTGCATTTATTCTGAGTGTTGATATTTGCCAGTTGACAAATTTCACCTTCCTTCTTCCTGGTACAAAGTATATCTTAGGAATTGATAAGGGGAAAGCAAGAAGGAGAAAGAAAAAACAAAACAAAACAGCAAAGAGTCTGGCCATGAACATGCTAAAGCTTCAATTCCTTGAATAGTCCTAAATCAGTGCAATCTGCAAGCTAAAATGCTCATTATAATGACTCACAACTTCTTGGTGACAACCTGATGATAAAATATATGTACCACTAGGGATGCTAATCTCCAAACAAATAGAATTAGAGCATGAAAATCCCAGTAAGAGAATCATGACAGAGAAGTGAGGACAGCCTGCCTCTCTTGAAATAAAACCAAATTCCAGAATACCAATATTTTACATTTGGAAAGAATGTACTTTCACAGCATTTCATTTCAACTTTGCTCCAGTCTTAAAAGAAATAAAGAAAAAAAAAGCCTTTAGGGCCAGGTGTGGTGGCACACGCCTTTAATCCCAGCCTCAGGAGGCCAAGGCTAGAAATTGCTTGAGTCTGTGGGATTCGAGACTACCCTGGGAAACATAGCGAGATCTAGTCTCAAAAAATAGCTGGGTATGGTGGCACGTGCCTGAAATCCCAGCTACCTGGGAGGCTGAGACTGGGGATCACTTGAGTCCGTGGGATTGGTCCTCTAACCCTTTCTTTTCATACTGATAATGCAGATGAGGAAACATATAGGCTGAATGATGAATAACCTGTCAACTCCTACAATGAAGATGACCACATGATGACAGAAGAGCAGAATTAGAAGCTGGTGACGTGGATTCCAGCCTGTGAGCTGGGGCCTATCCATCTGGGCGCTTCTGGTAGAAGGACCTGGGCTTATTCTGTTCCCTGTACACACACTTCATCATGCCTGTGACAGGAACTGACATGCAGCAAGTTTCTAAAAATGCCTGTGGACTCTAAGAGAAAGTACCTTCTACCAAATAAAGCTGCAGTGGAAACCAAACAAGGAAATGTATGCAGATGTACCTGCTATAAGAGCATTTAATACATACTAATTAAATCTGAACACTAAAACATTAAAGCAAATTTTATCTAAATCAAATTTGGTTTAAAATATCCAAGAAGTTAATGATCTCTGTCAGTCCAAAGTCAAGCACATGAATAGCTTTTGGAACTTCAACAAATTTCAAATTTCAGGATAAAGTTAAATTTTATTGTGAAATTCTAACTAAAAGGAATAGTCAAATCCTCTGTTGAGCATGGACATAAGCACCAATTGTGAAAATGCATTACATTTATAATCCTGAAGAACAATTATAAGTGCATGCTACTTTAGCATATAGAAAATAATAAATAAATAAAATTTAATTTCATACACCCAAAGAAAGTGCCAATAGTGGGTATACTTAAATATATATATGTACACATATAAGAGGGCCCTCAGCACACCCCTGCCGCCTAGGCTGCTGGTGGAGGTGGGGGTAGGGTAAGCCTTGCTTCACGGGGGGGGGGGGGGGGGGGGGGGGGGGGGGGGGGGGGGGGGGGGGGGGGGGGGGGGGGGGGAATCAGAGTTCAGGGGTCGGAGGGCCTTGGGTGGGGGAGGGCTGTCCCCTAACCCTTCAGTGACGGGTGATGGGGGCCTGGCACCTCTGCTGGGGCACAGGCTGGGGGGGGGTTGTCCCCCTCTGGCTTACTCCTCCCACTTTAATCAGACGACACTAGGAATGAGAAAAACAGTAATCCAGTTACAGAGATAGAGGAGAGAGAATAAACAAAGTCCGGGGACCACCCGGGTAGGACCCAAACAGAGCAAGGTCAGAACTGTAGGAGACAAGACTGTGAGACTAATTAGTGATGACCTACCAAAGAACTACATCTACAATGTTTCAGGGGGCTGCAGAAGCGAACCCTGCTCCAGAGATGCGTTCAGCGAGAGCAAGGTAACCTTTTCCAATGCGCGAGGAAAGTCACAGAGATGTGGCTGCAGTCCCATGGCAGGACTAGAGACCACAAGAGAGGAGAGGAGCTAGCCCGACCACTGGAGCTGTCCTCACCAGGGACTTTCTTCACTGTCAGTGGCAGGGAGTTGGGTTCCCACTGCCAGATGCCAGAACTGTAAGGCTCAGAAGCAGCATCATGGGACTGACACTGGATGAGGAAGGATGAATCTCAGTGATCACATGGATCTGGAGAAAGAACACATGGATCTGGAGAAAAAGAGATAGTCTCCTCCTTCACCATAGGAAATGCCACAATAAAGGAGCCTGGAGACCACCACCACACATCTGCCCTACAAGAGGTTCCTGATGTGCTCAAACTGGCTATCTGCCTCAGTTACCCTTGGAGATCTGAAAGCATGGTCTGTTGTGTCCCAGGAGACCAGGTCCTCACGCAGGAAAAGAACTTTATGCCAGAAAAGGATGAGACCAGAGCCAGGTAATTGACCAATGACATGCAGGGAGAGGGGAGTTGGAATGATAGAGGGGGGATGAAGGGTGTGGGGGGAGGGTAGTCCATACATAAGGGGATTGATCAATCAATCAATCAATCAATCAATCAAGTATGCAAATATGACCAATGTATGAAAATAAGAGAATATCAAAAAATAAAATGCTAAAATATAAAAATATATGTACATATCAATTTATATAGGCATAGTTATATACACATATTTAGAATTATACACACATAGAACACAAATTTAAGTGATTAAACAATTTCATTAGAGTATAAAAAATGTGAAGACGCCTGCCATAAATATTAAAGCATTTTAAAAAAGGGAAAATTCTGCGGACTGAGACAACCTAGTGAAAACATATCTGTTTGCTTGAAAAGTCAGTCAATGAATATCTTGTTCTCTCAAGAGTCAATTCAAAAATTCTCTACTTGAATGGACTTGATTTCTTTGAAATAAATACCTGTTCCTCCAGTGAGAGATTCCTTAGCTATGTCTCCATTTCTCTGATCAACGTTTTTCTACCATAGGGAAAAAAAAAAAGACTTTTTAATGTTAAAACTATAGGTGAAAGTAAAGTGGGGGGAGGGGGGAAGATAGGTCATTAAGAATAGTTAAAAAAAAAAGGACAAGTAAAATGTAAATATAACTCAACAGAACTGAAACAGAGCAAGAGAGGGGGAGGGGGGGAAAGTGGGGGAGGGATGGGCACAAGAGATTAAGATGATGGTTCTCAGGTGCCAAGGTGGTGGGAGAACCCTAGGGTATGCAATGATGTGAAATACATATATATATATGTGCAATCAATTAACAAAAAGAATAGTTAAAAAATGACGATTTCAATACCTTGTCTGTAGTTTCTGTTTTCCTGGTTCTTTTCATAATCTCCTCAAGTCGCTACAAGAAAGTAAGCATTGAACAAAAGGTTCAGATACAGAAAGCAAGCTGGCTTGGCAAGTCTCACTGACTAAGCAAATAGCAGGTCATTAATACATGTCTGTCACGCAGGGAAAATATAAAGCCCACAGCTTTGACTTAACTGCAGCTATTCAAAAAAGCTGAAACTGGCTTGAACTACACATATTGGAAGGAACTCTTTGGTGAAGGCTGGAATATGAAGAGTGAGTTCTCTGGGGCAGTGACATACTGCTGAAATGTACTTCAGTGTCTCTGACACAGTGGAAGGTGTTTTGAGTCCTTCTGGCTATGAAGTCGGCTCGATCTCTGGACAGCTCCAAATCAAAGAAAGGATAAGGACACTTAAGAGCGCAAAATGGAGGCTGTGAGATGCAACTACCTTCTTTCTCTCCATGCGCTCCTGCTCTTCTCTCATGAAATGTTTCTCCCGTTCCTGCCGGGCCCTCTCTGCCTCTTCCCGGAAACGAGCTTCTTCTTCTTTCTGAAAATGAAAAGTTGACATTTTGCCTCTAACAGCCTGGCTTTTGCCTGTTGCCCCAAATTCACAGGGCACCCTGAGATGGAGGCAAGATGGCAGATGAGAACATGAAGAAAATGAGGGCACACACGAAGTTCAGGAGTCTTCTAAATACAAGGAACAGGTTCCAACTGAGGTAAACCTGTACTCACACCCAGCAAGCAGCTGCCCTGAGCTGCATCCGCTGGGAAGCCCAGAAACCTCTACCTGTCTCTGGATGCGCTCCATCTCCTCCTGCTCCCGCCGCTCCTGTTCCTCAGCTTGTTTCCGAAGCTGCTCTTCCTTCTCCCGGGCCTGTTCGGCTTCGAGTCGTCGGGATTCTTCCTCCCGGCGAGATCTTTCTTCGGCCATCTTTTGGGCCAACTCTTCTTTCTTTTGTCTGGAAAGATACACAAAAGAAACCACGATAATGAGAGTCAGTGGTGACTGCAAGGACAGTTTGTTCAGAGGTCTGACAGAAACCTCTCCACTTGGATACAGTCAACATTATTCTGGAACAAAATGGGAGGCTGGGGAAGTCCTCCCCATCTTCCCAGTCTGTGATAAACAGCAGCAGAATACAAGCTGACTTGTCTTGTTACTGTTTTTTCTTACATTGTTGTAGCCCTCACAGTTCTCCCACCACCTTAGCACCTGTCACCTTTCACCATATTCCTTTGTGTTCATCTGTTCCTTTTTGCCCTCTCTCCCCCTCCTTTGTTGTATTCATCAATTCCATGAACAGCTTGCTCATTGTGACTTTTCATGATTTTTTGTTTGGTTTCTCTATATTCCACATACAAGTGAGACCATTTGGCATTTATCTTTCTCCTTCTGACTAATTTCAGCTAGCGTCATCCCTTTCAGCTCCATCCATGTTGCTCCAAATGACAAAAGCTCGTCTTTTTGATCACAGAGAAATAGTTCACTGTGTAAAGATACCACAACGCTTTGATCCAGTTGTCTATGTGGGGGCATTTGCGCTATTTCCATATCATGGCTATAGTCACTGTGCTGCTGCAGTCAACATAGGAGTGCAGGTTTCCTTCCATCTTTTTGTATTCTTTGGACAGATTCTTATGAGTGGAATGGATGGCTCATGTGGTAGATCCATTTTTAGTGTTCTGAGGAACCTCTTCCATAGTGACTAGGCCAGTAAGCACTGACTTTTTTTTTAACAGGATGATCTTTTAGTAACAAATTATAGGCAAAAAATGGCACTTTTTTTTTTTTAAAGAGACTAGGACTCGCTATGTTGCCTGGGGTAGGCCTGAACCTGCGGACTCAAGCGATCCCCAGTCTCAGTCTCCCAAGTGGCTGGGATTACAGGCACACGCCATGTAATGGCCACCATGTCCGGCCATTTTTAGAGACTAGGTCTTGCTATGTTGACTGGGGTAGTCCCGAACCCATGGACTCATATGATCTCAGGCCTCACCTTCCCAGGTAGCTGGGATTACAGGCATGCACCACCATGCCCAGCAGTAACAAATTATAGGCAAAAAACGGAACTCTTTTGTAAATAATAAGGCTTTCAAGGTTTTGTCACAGGATAGGAGAAAGAGAATCTCTGTTTGCGTCCAGGGTTGGTCCAACCCAAGGTGGCAGCCAAGTATGGGGCTCAGATCCTTCCCTGAGGGGCAGGTCAACTTATGCAAAGAACAATTACATCACACAGACATTAGCCTTATTAGCTCCAGGAAGCAGCCAACTAAGTAAACTATCCTGGCACAGTGTCTTGACAGGCAATCAGTGGGCATTTAACAACCTCACCCAGCTACCCCTGGGAGGAATTCCGTCTAGAACTCTAATTAGGTACCTCTGAATGCTAATTAGAAAGATAGTGCAGAAACACGGAGATTAGAGATATGCTACGTAAAAAATCAGATTGCACATTTGTATGGCTATTACGGCTATAATTAAGTAAATATACGTGTGTATATTTCTGTCCATATACACTCCCACACAAAGTTCAGAGAGACCAGAAAAGTTACCCAAAATGTACACAGTTCCTTAAATCTGGTAAGATGATGGCGGCAATTTTTTTTAAATCTTTCTCCATCCTAGTTGTGACATTCTAAGACAATGTGATGTCAGACACTAACACAGTGGTCACGAGAAGACAAGGTCAGAGTGACTGAAACAACTCATCTATTCACCTTCGTCACTACTACCATCTCTTGACTCAGACTGAAGACTTAATTAATCCAAGCTGTCACCATGACCACCCAGGGAACATGGGGCTCCTTTACCTTTCCAGCTCTTCCCTTTCTCTCTTCTCCCTTTCCTCCTTCTCTCTCTGCTCTCGGGCCAGTCGCCTCTTCTCGGTGAGCAGCCTGGTGGCCTCTTCTGGGTCGGTGGTGCCTGCAGAGGCCTTAGGGGAAGCACTGACAGTCATGGTGGATGGTGGGGCTGGGACCGAGGCAGAGGCTGGGGTGGAGGCTGGAGCTGGAGCTGGAGCAGCTGTACAAACAGGTACAAGGAGAAACCCAATTGGAAACAAAACCCAAAGAACAAAACAAAAACTAGCGTTCCCCACACCCCAGGCCTAGAATTCATCATTATAAAAGAAAAGGGAATGTTTATTGCCCTGTGTTCTCACGGTTTCACTGTATTCTATCTGTAGCCAAGCAACAGATAACAAAAAGCCGCATGTGTAAGTGAGACATCCCAACAAAGCTGCCACTGTGTGGCCAAGTCTTACTTCTATACACGTTAAATCAGTTAACCACATATACCAACTGTGTACAGAGGGGAGAACCTCACATTAAATTCTGTGAGAAGTTATACCCTAAGCATAAGGAAGATGAGATCTTCCATTTGCCTTTCGTTACGTTTTAAAAATTCCTTCTCTTGAGTGACTATTCATGACCAGGGGACAAAAGTCCTATGCTCATCCTCGGTGTCCATGCTGAGAGCCCAGACTCAGGCTGGGAAGATGACACCGATGAAATGGTCCCTTTCATCTGTCTGCCCAAGTTCTCTACCTGAGGTGCCTGGAGGAGAGGGCTGGCCTCATCAGCAGTCCTTAGCCTAGGCCCCCATTCTCAGTCCAGAAGGCACATGTGAGATGGAAGAGCATTCTTGGGTCTTATCAGATTCAAGAAAATGCCCAGGAAGCAAAGCAGTAGAACACCAAACCAGCATGATCTTGGGTATCTGACTGTTCTAGACCTTTCTTTGCAGATATAAATTTCTCTGCCCACAGGTTGTATGGTCAGTATGCGCTTTGCTTTTTCTTGCCCCTCTCCTTCCATGCAAACAAATATTAGGCTCTTCCATTTTTCTAATATCATTTGTCTCCAGTCATCAGTTCTTTCTTTGTGACTACTCTCCATCTTCAAATTAAGTCGTGAGAAGAAAATTTTGAATGAATACAATTTTCAACAAGAAATACTGAATTCCTAGATGCAAGTGCCTTTCACATTTCAAAATAACACCTGGTTAGCCAGGTGGAGATGAGATTCACTGGATACTTTGGAAAAGAATCCTTACCTCTGTTAAACACATAAGTTAAACTAGTGGTCCTTAAACTATAGTATGCACAGGAATTGGGCAATTTTGGAATTTTATCTGGCAGTTTTGCGCAGGAATGAACTGATACGTGTAGAATCCTTCAGAGTCGTTGGATTCACCAGTTTCTGGTTCACTTAGGTCTGAGTTAAGGTCAGGGTTCTCTTGTAAACATCACAGATGTGGTGGTTTAAAAATATTTGCATACATTCTTTGAAAATTCTCTCTTTCAAAGGTGAATACTAATCTCTTCCACTGTGTGTGAGTTGAACAGAACTCATGACTTCTGCCAAGGCACAAAAGGACACGTTGTATGATTCTTTCTCCCAGCATCACTCACTTGGGGAAACAGCAGAGCAAGCACAGACTGAGGACATATGCAACCCGATAGAGAGGTTGTCATGCAACAGGGCCACCTGCCAAGACCCACGTGCCTGAGCCACTTTCCAAACACCCAGCTACCCAGCTAAGCTGCTTCCAAACTCCTGACCCAGGCGATGTAATATCTGCCGCTGGTTTAAGTTGCAAGGTTAGGGACAATCATTCAGCAAGTAACTAACAGAAGTGATTCTGAAGCAGTTGCTGTGAGCATCACACTTCAGAAAGACCAGACTTGGCTAGAGAGACCACGAGTGAAATCAAGATGCATGGCTCCAACAACACACAGGGGTTTGGATGCATGGTTCTACTTGCTTTGGAGATAAGAAAATTAAATGTGAGATAAGGTCCCCAAATTAGTCTCACAGTGAGATTTCCAAGTGCCTATTAAGAAAAAAAAAAAAAGACAAATTGAAAGCATAGCGCAAGAGAGGGGGAGGGGGGTAAATTTGGGGGAGGAATGAGTACAAGAGATAAAGATGAGAGCTCATGGATGATAAAGATAGTAGGAGAAGATCACCTCCTCTGCTTCATTTTGGAGTTCTGATAAGAGACGAATGGACTTAGTACAATTAGTAAACAACAATGAGCAGGGTTTGAGAGAATGGAATGGGCACCAGAGAGAGGAGGGAGGGGGCGGTATCCCCAAAAAAACACAGAGGATGTAATCTAAAGAACAAAATAATAAATTAATAAAAAAAAAAGATAGCAGGAGAACCTCGGGGCAGACAACAATGCTATATATATATATATATATATATATATGTATATATATATATAGCATTTTTAATTGATTGCATATATATGCGCAATCAATTAAAATATATATTTTTTTAAATATTAAAAAAAGAAATAACCGGGAAAAGAAAAAAGAGAAGAAAAAACACAGGCGCAAAGGCAGCGCACAGAGAGAGCATCAGTTCATACTCGAAGTCAGTTCCTTCTTACCACAGGCAGCCTCTGACTCAACAGAGGTCCCCTCCTCAACTGGAGCCTCTTCCACCTTCACTAAAGGTACTCTGCCCTTCAGTGGAGGCTCACTGGCCACTTTCTGAGGTTCCTTCGGGGTGTCTTTTCTCTCAGCTTCCGCTTTGCCTTCTCTCTTGGCCTGACGTATGTTCCCGGGAGATGCGGGCCGGCCTTGGGCAGGGGTAGCTTTGGCTGATCCAGGAAGCAAGGACGATACTGGTCTGGGTGTGCCAGGCAAATGAGGCATGGACTTGGATGGGAGCCTGGGCAAAAAAACACATGGGAAGGGGGAACTTCAAAACAGATTTAGCAGAAACTTGCTTCCCTACCCCCTTCCCAAGTAAGAATCCTAGAACATCAAAGAGAAGACACTGATGTATATTTGTCTTTCATGGGGCAAATGGGGAAATGCTGACTTTATTTATTTTTTAATTTTTTTGAGACTAAGTCTCGCTATGTTGCCTGGGGTAGTCCCAATCCTGTGACTCAGGCGATCCCAGTCTCAGCCTCCCAGGTAGTTGGGATTATAGGTGCCCACCACACCCCTGGCTGCTTTTTTGAGAAGAGGTCTCGCTATGTTGTCCACGGTAGTCTTGAACCTGTGAACTCAAGAGATCCCTAGCCTCTTTCCTCCCAGCGTTTGGATTACAGGTATGCAACACCACGCCTGGCAATGTTGACTTTGGAGACTCTTCTTTTACCTTTCCTTTATGGGAAAATGTTCTTCCCTAATTCAAGGCCACACGATGTAAAGAGCCTTCTATCAAAAGACAGAGGGTACTAATTTTCCAACATGGAGCAACTCAGCCGGCTTCTTTTGTCTCACTTACCAAAGTCGGGGGGAAGCTGGTGATCTTGCTTTGGGATTAGAGGGCGACAGAGCTCTGCGGATGCCAGCTGTAAGGTGGAAGGGCACGTTTTCTTTTTCCTTCTCCCTTTTAAAGCTCTAAGTTCAGAGAAACACAATTAGATTTTTCCATGAGTTGGACCATTATTTTCAGGCTACTCCACAGTGGAAATGCAGTTCATTTAATGACCTTTTGTAAATTCAGTCTAACGTTTTTCATCTCTATCCACTTTACCCCCAATACAAGACCGCTGTTAACTTAGAACTGAAAATTATTGCTTAACACAATCTAACGCTAATAAGAAGGCTTTGGATATGTGATACTTGGAGTTATGCTTACAAAAATAAAATCCACTTACACTTTTAGAAAGTTTACTTTTTATATTTTCCATCTAAAATTACCTGTAGCAAGGTCTGGTTTAGCCTGCACTAATGTCAAAATAAAATCATTTCTGGCCTTTAATTAAAGACTAATTAAAAATCACTTCTACTTTTCAATAAAATATATCTAACTCTTAATATTTTACTAGCTTCATGTTTTTCTCTCCAGGAAATATAGCTAATTTTTTGCTTTTTAAAAAATTTACATCTTCTGTAGCAGACATTAAGTCCGTCCCCACCCCCCGCTTTATTCTATTGTACACACAAGTTCTTCCTCATGCAGTGTTCTCTTGCTCTAGAAGGGAAAGTCAGGTTCAAGGTGAGGAAAGCTATTTTTACCTTTTTTTTCAGTCTTCTTCACTAGGGATGAAACAAATCTGAGGGGGAAGTCAAAACATTAGCCCTCATCTAATGCCAACTAAGAATTCTGAGTTGAAGCAAGGAGAAGGAGACCTGGAGAAGTGTTTTGACAGTGCAAAGTCAACCAAGACCAGAAAATGCACTGAAGGACTCATTCCAAGTGTCTGAAACTCACGGGGTGTTCTTGGGAGGCATGTGAGTAAACACATGGAGTTCTCACTCTGGGAGTCTAGCAGGGAAGTCTAGGCACAAAGGGAGGGGGCAGGGTAGCACCTGGGACCAGCATTTATCAACTGGCAGATTCCCTTTTCTTCTTCCTCTTTCGCCTGGCTCAAGTATCAACTCCCTGCTTCCTTCCTGATCCTTTTGTTCCCTTCATCATCTCTTCTAATTGCTTCTCTCCATTCTCCTTACAGCCTCCCAGTTGATGGACTATCAGCTGGGGAAAGACAATGAAGTATCACATAACACACCAGTCCCCCCTTATCTGCAAGGGCTAAGTTCCAAGACCCCCCCAGAGGATGTCTGAAAACTTGGATAGTAGCAGATCCCATATGCATATATTTTTAATATATACATATGAAACATATGTATATATGTACATACCTACACATGTATATACCTACGATAAAGTTTAATTTACAAATTAAGTACAATAAGAGTAATGATTACTAACAAAACAGAATTATGATACTATACAGTAATAAGTTATGAGAACATGGTCTCTCTCATTCAAAATATCTTATTACATGTAATATTTTCAGACCAGGATTGACTACCAGGTCATTGAAACCATAGAGAAGAAAATCTGGGATAAAGAGGAACTATTGTACTAAATTCTTGGAATTTATAAATGAAACAAATGAAGACTGGGACAGGAAAGAGTTTTAAAAGGTGGTACCAGTTTTGCGTCACTGGTAGCTATATGAAAACCCTTTGCTCCATCTCCGATCCCAGAAGGCAGGAGGTGGGACCTCAGAGAGAAGCTGCAGTTCTTGGCCAAGAGAAGTGGCAACTACTATATGGCAGTGTACAGGGTGGCAATTATGCCTCTGGCAGATCAGTCCCGAGAGTGGAAGGCAAGGAAGCTCCCCAAGGGAGCTTGGGGCTAGGCACCTCACATAGCGTTTTTTTTCTGAAAAAAAGTTAAATTTTAATTTGGCTGAAATCAGAATAAGGAGTGACCTAGTGGGAAAATAAATCAGGAAAAGTACTCTGTAATATGGAAGGTTTGGGGACAAATTTTATCATCTCCATCATGATAAAACAGGCATGAGGGAATAAACATACAAAAAAAGCACATAATCCTTAGACAGTCCCCTTTTTGTTGAGGTAGCATTCTTTCTGTCTCCAAAAGGACCTCCTGTGGTCATCTCTGAGGGGTCCAGAGAGTCTGGGAGGAACAGTATGCACAGTGCTCAATACCTGCCACAAGTTGCTCCCAGGCCAATAGATGATTTTACCCTCATGGTTCTTTAAAAAGTGCTTTCACTGGGCTGGTACTCAGCGACCTGCAGGTGCTCCTGAACTCCTGAATCTCATCCTGATCTGTGTCAACAGCCAGCAGTCTATATAGTCATCTTTCCTGCTGACATTTTCCAGAAGCTAAGGTGGAAGACATGCAGTCAACTATACATGTCAATGGTCTAGACAACTTACCAGCAGGACACAGTCTAACTGGAAAACTGGTGTTAGCTTTAGCATACAAGTAACTTCCAGGAGGATAGGGTCTGCCAAGGCAGCAAAGGATAACAGACCTTTGAAGGATAACTGAAGTGTTTTATATCTGTAATGTCCAATATGTAACCTCTAGCCACAATTGAATTTGGTCCTAAATTAATTAAAATTATAAATTAATTTGTCTTACAAAACATATTTCAATTGCTCAATAATAGCCACTTGAATTTAGAACAAAAGTAACTAAAATTGAAAATATGAAGAAAACAATCCCATTTATAATGACATCAAAAAGAAAAATATTTAAAAGTATAAACTTAAGGCTGTAACAGACGTGTACACTGAAAACTAGACAACATCACTTAAAGAAATTAAAAGAGATCAAAAAAAAGGGAAGACATCTGAGTTCATACACTAGAGGGCTTATTATTGTTCAGATGTAATGACTATCCAAAGCAATTTACAGATTCAATGCAGTCCTCATCAAAATCTAACCTCACTTTTTGCAAAAATAGAAAAACCCATCTTAAGTTTATAGGGAATTTCGAGAGACTTGCATAGCTAAAACAATTCTGAAAAAGAACAAAGTTCTTCCTTGTGTTTGGAATTAAAAGATCCTGATTTTAAAACATAAAACAAAGCCGCAGTAAGCAAAGACAGACAGACATACCCATGGAGTGGAACAGAAAGTCCAGAAATAAACTATTGCATGATGGTAAAAGTATCCTTGACAAGGTTGGGAAAGAAGTCAAGATAATCTTTGACAAATGGTACTGGAAAAACTGGATATTCACAAGTAAAAGAATGTAGGCAGACTCTTACTTCATACCACATATAAAAACATTAATTAAGGACCTACATATTAGACTTAGTATTATGAATTTCCTTGAAGAAAACAAGGGAGAAACTTCAAGACATTGCATTTGGTAATGATTTCTTGAATATGACATTAAAAGCAATCAAAAGCATCAAAAGCAAAAATAAGACAAGTGAAATACCATCAGACTTAAACACTTCTGAGTACAACCCACATGTAAGAAGGCAGCCAAGAGAAAAATCTTCAAGCCATCTACGTGATAATGGGTTAACAGGATTATAAATAATAAAAACAAAATAAAAGATTGAAAATATTAAAGGCTAAGTTTGAAAACTGGGCAAAGGAACTTGCCTAGATTATTTCTCAAAAGAGGCTATACAAATAGTTAACGAATGTATAAAACATCGCTCAACATCACTGACAAAAGAATCAAAACCATAATGAGATATTGCCTCAACCCATTAGGGTGGTTAGTAAAAGAAAATAACAAGTGTTGGTGAAGATGTGGGAAACCTGTGTATTGATGGAGGCAATGTCTGGGGAAGGATAGTCAGTATGGCAGTCCTCAAAAACTAAATCAGAAGTATAAGGTCAAGCAGTCCTACTTAGGGGTATCAAAAGAGTAAAAGGCAGGATCTTGAAGAGATACTTGCACCCATGTCCATACCAACACTATTCACAACTGACAAGAGGCAGAAGTTTTTCAAGTGTCTATCAACAGAGGAACAGAGTAATAAAATGTGGTGTTTATGTATTTACCTGTCTTCCTTCCTTCTTCCCACCCATCCACATGATGGATCATTATAAGTTTAAAAAGAATAGAAATCCTGTCATGTGCTATATGACATGGATGAATCTAGCATGTCATGCCATGCGAAACGTCAAAAAGACAAAGGTCTATGATTCTATTTATAGGAAGTATCTAAAGTAGTCAAATTCATAGAAACAGGGTAGAATAATGGTTAGTACAGTTTTGGAGAGGAGAAAATAGGGAGTTGCTTAATATGGGTATAGTTTCAGTTTTACAAGAGGTAAGATTAAGATGTTTTGGAGATTGGTTGCACAATAGTGCAAATACACATAAGCACGTCTGAACCATGCACTTAAAAATGCTCACGGTGGTAAACCGTATCACCTGCATCTTCTTATGGGTGAATATTTATGAATTAAGTTAAATTTGAAATTCGGTGTGTGAGTCTCAGAACCCACTTTTCAGAAGCCCTGTAGCCCCGGGTCACTCCTTACGCAACTGAGCACCATGGCAACAGCTCTGGGGCATGAAAAACTTGGGAGCCAATTTCCGGTGGCAGGTATTTACTTAATATTTGGTTGTAGTGTAGTGAAAAGATGACCGACAGAGCAATGCAGAAAGAGGAAGTTATTATAAACTGACAAACAAAAACGAGATGGGTGAGAAAGAGGTGCTGGTCACTGGAGGAAAATCCCTCTCATTTCATCTGCTGTTCCAGTGTCAGCCCTGATGCTTTTTTTATCCTTAACAAGATATTTCTTCTTTGGCAAATGCTTCTCCTGCACCAGTAAGTAATGTCAATCTATAACCAGAAAAACCCAGCAATGAGCCATAGGTTGATGTGCCAGGGAAAACAACGCTTTTATTTGGGAGCCTGCTGTGACAGATGGGGCTGGGTAAGTGCTCCGAAAAGGCTCAGAGTGAAACAATCTCCTGCAAGTTTAAAAGGGAAAAGAAAAATGATGCATTGGGGAGGGATGTTTGTTTGTATGCTAGTGCAGAGACAGATGTCCTCTGTGAAATGGAGCTCTCATAGCACTTTTGGGGCCTTTGTGAGGAGGCCTAGGGTCCTTTCCTAACTCCCCAACACCAGGTGTCAGGAGGCAGGTGTGCTGAGGGTACCACAGCCAGGCGTGGTAGATGTATGTCAGTTCTACTCTCCTGATGGACTGGAGTCCATTTTGGAGATCCCCTTGCAATACTTTAATCTTGTGACTGCTCATTCATCTCAGCAGTACTCAAAATTTGGGACCAGGGCTGGATTGCAGAGGTACTGCATTTTGTCAACAGCTCTGAAGCACCAACATGCAAAGGACAAAATATTTCCCAGACATCAAAGGGAGTTTCCCCTTTGGTTTGAAGGGCTGGCTGTCTGACTCAGTTGTGAATAAGCCACTGATGCCTGAGACCCTGCAGGCTTGAAAGAAAACTGCCTGGAGGCAAAGCTACAAAAGCTCTGACAATTCTCAAATTCTCCTCAAAAGTCTAAGTCAAACCCTTTTAAGTGTCTATCTGCTTTATCAATCTGAAATACTCCGGGAAGTTAAGATTTTTAAAAAATAGTACCAATCTTTCATGAAAAGGGAGAGCAATGAGATCTTCTGATGGGTGAATTCTTTTAGAATAACGAGATCTTCTGATGGGTGAATTCTTTTAGAATAAAACACAAGGGCCAAAAGATCACAGAACAAGTCTGTAAGAACAAGTCTCTCAAGGGAAAGCGAAATAACACACAGTTCAAAACAAAGAAATAGAAGAAAGACTCCTGGAGACATGCAAGTGACCTCACTGTGTTAACAGCATGGTGGAAATGAACATTAGCTCAGCCACCATACCAGTAACAACAAGTACAAATTATATTCTTCACTGGCAAAATTGAGCTTATAACAGAGCCCAATGGCATTGAGGGTATTAGTTTCTTAGTACATAATAAGTGTTTTCGAATACTGCGTACTACATGAGCTGGGTTTTGACAGGGATGAGTTAAGTTGGTGGACCCCATTTCAGAATCCAGCCAACTTCTGCATGTGTTTGGAATAAAATGCAGGGACAGCAGTCAGCCCTACTCCCCTTCAAAGCTTTCCTTACTCTCAGGAGTGGAAGTGCCCTGGTACTGCACTTACCGATTGGAGGCTCTGGTTGGGCAGTTTAAGTCTCACCGCCAAGTGCAAATGTTTAGGGAGAAGGCAAAATCCTCCAGCACAGAGGACTTGGGGGGGGACACTGCCATGCAACCAGTCAGATTCAAGGAGGATGGGATGGGATGGTGGGGGTCACCATCTCCCACTCTGAACCCACACCGCACAGGCTCCCAGATGTGCCAGGTGCTCCCAGCAGCTACTCACCGCTGTGCCATGAATGGTCCTCCTTCTTGCAGAGCCCTCGGGTGGTGTTACAAAGACTTTTGGTCGATCCAGCGAATTTCTAGAGTATGCAGCTTTGTAAGGCATGTTGATGGGACTGCAAGATGCTGAACGAGGACAAATGGGGATAACTAGGGTGCAGGTGATTGTTTTACACACAAGAGTGCCAGAGGAGCAGGTGGAGGAAAGCCAAAAGCAGGTCAGGAAAAGGAGCAAAGCGGAGATAGAGAGAAAAGTAGGAAGAAGATGTTATTACCTAAAGGTGTCCAGAACCATTACACTCAACTGTCCTAAAAATTCTATCAGATTATGCTGACTCCAAAAGGCAGGCATGGCCAAATGGAAAAATCTGGAATATATAACCTATCTGGCTATTTAATATCTATGATTAAATACATAGATATAATCCAAAAATTATGGACAGCAATGGCCTTATATTCCTATAAACTGATGGTTCTGGAATAAATGCTACAGTAGTGATATAAGATCATTTTTATATAAGAACTGAATTATAGTCAGACTTTTGCTAATTAAATTAGTTTTAAGACAGAACAAAAGGTGGAAAGGAAGGAAGCAAGCAAGCAGGTAAGCAAGATATACTATAATTATGTTGGGGAAAAAAGCAAGTAAAAACTTTAAAGGCTAAAGGACCAAGTCTTACCAGGTGCTAAGACTTGTTAAAAGGCTAACTAATAGTACCCAAGGGGAGAAAATCTTAAGTGGTTTATTTATTTAAACGCAAATCAAATGCATGCTCTGGGCTCCCCTCAAGCCAAAGCATCTGATGATTTACAAAAGCAGACTATATAGGATAGGGTGAACAGAACATAAAGATGTTAGAATTGCCAAAAACCAAGGTTGAATCACCAGTGCTTTTACAGTTTTACTCAAGATAAAATACTTTTTGAAAAACCAGTTTGTGATCATTCCCCTTCAAAGGAACACTGTCTCACTCAAGTGATTATGGGCCATGATGCATTTAAGGAAATTAATCTAACATTGCACAAGTGTCAACAGTTTGGGCACTACAGTTCCCAAGGTTCATTCTCAGTCTTGTCCAGAAAGCTTCTTTTTTGGACAAAAAGTAAGAAAATGATACAGGACTACCAAGTATTTAGACCATGTTATAAGATGTTTTTACCCCAGGTTAGCCATAAAAACAATCCTTCAAAAACTGGAGTTCACAAGACAAATTTGGGATAATCTTAACTTCAGGGTTAAAAATATGTGTTTTTTGGCTTAATCTGTGGGCAGAAGTTGATCAGTGCATCTTCAATAATGTGCTCTCTCTCTTTAAATGCCTCACATTATCTCCTGGTGAACACTGAACAGCTTCGGTGTTGAATAGATTAGTAACTGCATTCCCTTCTCCGTTATCTGAAAACACAATTTTATTCCTTCTGGATAAACTAAAACACTCCACAGTCCCTCAGCACTTTTTAAAAATATACGTGTGTCCCACTGGCAACTAACATAAAGCTTTGCTTCAGACTGAATGGTTAAGGAAGTTTCCATTGTGTTGCAAGGAAGGGAACGTCTCATTTATCTTGTGATTACAGGGCAAAGCATTTGAAAATCTTGTGTATCTTGTGATTACAGGGCAAAGCATTTGAAAATAACTCAAGAGCTACAACAAAGCATTTACATTTCCCAAATTCTTAAGTGTTCATTAATGCAAAATTCTCCCAAGCTGGTCAAATGCACCTAGAGAATAATATCCTGTCACAAGACACTTCTGTGGGATTAATGACCAGGTGAGGTACACAGTGCCCAGTGCCCAGGGCCCAGAGCTATGCACCTTGCTTGAGAATCAAGAAAGCCTAGACAACAGTTTTCCTCTGGGACGAGTATCTGCTACTGGAAAAGGAATGAAGCACAGAAGAAATTTGATTCTTGCTGGGAGCAGTGGCGTGACCCTGCAATCCCAGCCTTGGGAGGCTGAGGCTAGGCATCATTTGAGTCTGTGGGTTCAGAACTACCCGGGACAACATAGCAAGACTTAGTCTCAAAAAAAAAAAAACGAAAACCAAACAAAAACCCATAAATTTGATTTCTTTTTCTTTTAGTGAAAAATAACCATTTCAGGAGGTATTGATGGACCACTTCCTGCGCTCATTCTGGATGTAAGCCAAACTCATCAAGCCTTCTGGTTCATTCTTTATTACACTGCCAATGTAACATTAAGAGAAAAGCAAATCCTTGAGTCTGGTATAGTCACTACAAAACGTTCATATTTAGAACACTGGCTAAAGTAGACATACATTTCTCCTAATTTCTCTCATACATTTCAGACTGTTTTGAACAACTGAAAAACCTGATTGTTCTAGGAACTGTGCTCTTCTGAAACAGTAAGTATAGAGTCTTTTTCCCCCTCAGCATGCGTTTCATATCCCAAAGTAGTCTAACTAGACATAAAAATGTCTTTAGACATTTTTGTTGTCTTCTATAACATCTCTATTTTCTCCTATTCTCAGTAGTAAGCATGCATTAATTTCACTTATTCAAGATATTCTATATGAAATGGGTGAAAAGATGATGCCTTTCAAGCACTAGTAGCGTAGCAGAGAGAATAAAATAATAACATTTATGGACTGCCTACTACGTTCACATACTATTATTCTAAGCACTTTGCATGATTAACTCTGCAATCATCTCTAGTATTCACATGATTTCAAATGTATTTTAAAAAGTGGTCTGGAATAATGAAGGCAAAGTGGTAGCTACAAACAAGAGGTGTGAGACTGATTTCCAATTCTCAACTGCACTGTGCTTGTTCTGCATGTTTGGGACCATCAAACACTTCGGGGCAAGGAAAACTGGTTCAGTCTGTTATTGTAACCCTGCTCTGGACATAAGGTTATCATCCTGTCAATGGCAGCTGGGACTAAGATGAAGTCCAGGGAGAACACTAAAATGGAGACAAGGAAGAACAACCAAGGAGAGGTGGAAAAATGAGAGTGATGCAACATGCATTTTTGACAAGATAAATGTAAGAGATGTTTACATACATATTTCCAGATGGGAAGGAACTTTTAAATCAAATGTTGGTTCATTAGACATAAGTTGAGTCAATGCAATAAAAGGGAACAATGACCTAAAGGAGGTATTAGTAATACAGGCAACTCAAGGAAAGACAATGCATTGCTTCAGGCCAAAGCGAATTACACAGTATATCAATTTGCAAAAAGGAGACCAGCTAAGTGGCAAAGAAAAGATAAAAAGCACTTTGATTGAATATAAAAACAAAGGAGGAAGGTGGGAAGATGGGTAAGCAGAATGGACAGAAGATGAAGAAATGGCACTGGAAAAGACTAGTAGGAGAGTGAAAGAATTGATGAAAGTTAGAGATGACAGAGACAGCAAAGAAAAACAATTTTCTGGGTACGAGGCAGCCCTTTAGTACAAGACGACAACGTGGAGATTCAGAAACTTAGGTTACACAATTCAGATCCCATGAAATAGAACTGAAATGCAAAGTTTTTTAAATTAACCTAGGTGGCTTTAACCAGCAGTCTAAAAGTCTTTGCATTTGCTGGAGAAACGAAAAGTTCTCACGATTCATATGAAAGCCATAGACTAAAAAATAAAATGATCTTGAAATAAACTACTTTTTTCTTCCAGAAAAAAAGGCAAGATGCAATGTGAGAGCTGACAGACAACACAAGACACTGGTCAGCTGGTGGATGGCACAGCCATGCACAGAGCATCCTCAGTGCATGGAGGATGGTGGGGGAGGGGGGGCCACATTGAGGGTCCAGTTGCCAGCTGTCCAGGGGCTCTAAGTCACTGTCACTGCACTTGGTTTCAAGAAGCGAGTGGTGGGAATTCACCCACACTTGTTTTCTCGACTGTCTCCCAGGGGTATTATGAGAATTAGGGTTGATATTTATTAGCTCACTGGGCGCTGGAGATGAAAGACTTTATAGAACTATCTAGAATTATTATTTGTAAAGAGGGCTCACGAACGTGAAGAGGCTTGCAAAGGCAAAGCATTTTTAAAGGAAACTTTATAAAGAGGCTGTGCAATTTCCTAGGTGCCAAAGACAGGGGCCAGGAGACTGGTTACTGGGGTACATTAATTGTGCCCAAAGATATTTGGGAAAATCTAAATCAATTCCCCATGGGAGAGAGGCTACCAAAAGCCTAGTTCCTATCTTTCTAGTTAAACAGGACTGTATTAATCCTCATTCAATAAATGAACACATTCAGACATGTTTTGCATTTCAAAAAAAAAAAATAGAGGCATTTTAACTAATTATAACAACCAGTACTTGGCACATTTTACAAAGTTGTCAAAGAACACTATAATTAGCCTACCCCAAACTCCACTCTCAAGAGTAATGGGGGTGCTGGGAGGCTATTCCTAGATTACACACAAAAGGCAGGCACAGGAAGGATCAGTGGTCAGTTCACAGCCACTTGATAAAACTATGTTTAAACTGCCTTGTGCTTTTGTTTTATTCTCAAGTCCATGTTAGTACTGAATATGAATTATTTCTACATTGATCAGGTGTTAAGAAATTGGACAGGTAAAAAGGTAGGTGAGGGATAGAATTCTCTGGTAATGTTATGACCAGACAGAAACTTCTGAAGCCACTTGATCACAGGGTGGGCTTCCTTTGTCTGCCTGGCTTGTAGCGTCCGGATAAGAAGGATGCTCAGAGGAAAGAGAGCCGGGGGCAGGAAACCAACACCAACAGACACATTTCCAAAGCCACTGGCACCCAAGAAGAGAGAAGCACAATTGGGGGAAAATGGCGATGAGATTAGATATTGGCAGCTCAGAGAGAGACGCTTCAAAAGGAAGGCTTTACCTCACCAGCAGAGTTCGACCTTGACAGTGTTACCTGTATCTCCAGACAAGGCAGCTGTACTTTTACTTCTGGCCAGGAACGAGTGTGTGGGCGTCAGCAGTCTGTTAACAACGCTGCTCTCCCAAGGGCTGAGCTGCAGGCGGCGAGCTAAACGTCACCACATAAGCAAGACGTTAGAAGCATTCTCTCCAGGGGCAAGAGGGTGAGAGCATCGCACTGATTACTTGCATATGCTGGACCTTCGAGAGAGACCAGGCTTCCCAGAGTAGCCAGCTGGCAGGGAGTTAGGGCCGCAGAGGTGCAGATGTTTACCCAGCTGCCCCTCTTCAGAGTATTAAATCACTGCAAGCTCTATGCTCATTTTATGGACACAGGTCTTGCTATCCACTCCCCTTTTAGTTGCAAGAGGTCACAGAACAGAGATATTATTTGAACCACAGCTTCGGCAGGTATTGCTGCCACCGGTCACATGCAGAGGCCCTCATCAGGGCCATGGAGGACTGATGGCTCACATCTGAGCCGAAGATCTTCCTACCTGCATGATTCACTCTAAAAGAGATGTTGGTATGTTCAGGCAAGACTGGTTTCTAAAGATAAAAAGGTTCTCTTTGACTTCTCCTAGATCTCCATCAACTAGAGATTGGGCAACTGGGGCAAGTTAGAGATAATAAAATGAGAGCAGTCTTAGTCAAAGCTGAGTGGGGGATTTCCTTTTAAATGCTCCATTCAGCAAGCCAGGTTCTATCAGGTCCCTGTTTGGCAGTAACATAAAAATCTGGGAAGAGGATAAGGCTGAAGTTGAAGCAAAGTAAAATGAAACAGAAAAGTCAAAAGTCTGATATTAACCTAATGTTAGAGATAACTGGTGGGTAAAGAATCTAGAAAATAACTGTGAGCTAATACAATGATTTATAGTTCTAAATCGTATTGGGGCCTGGCTGGAGGATTGCTAGGAAACACAGGCTAATTATAACTTAATTATTTTTCTTATAGTATTAGCTTCCAACAGTGGTCCATGAAGATACAGAAACTACTTTCCAAAAATACCAGGAAAGAAGCTTGCAAAATCCTACAACTAGTGCTAAAGTGACCCTATATCTATTTCAGAACATGCTTCCAAGTCTCTCTTAGAAATTCTTAAAATTGTTTACACCTAATACGCCTATTTCTGTTCTATTCCTTAAATCTCAAGTGCATGTCCTTTGCTCTGGAGCAGTTGTTCTGGTGACATTTTTTTGTATGTCATATGTTAAAGGAATGCACTTCACTTCTAGGAAATTCGTGTTAATGAAAGTTATCAAATACTAATTTTTTTAAAAAATTAAATTGTTTTGTTTTTGGATTTTTTACAATGCATGATTGCATGACTGTTGATCTCCATGGGAATCCGGCACTCACCCCCACCCCCTCTGGTCTCTCTGCCTCAGCTCTTATTGTTGTCTGTCCATGTTTAGCTCTTTGGTCTTTTTTCTTTCTGGGTCCCATGTCCTTACCCTGGGTGTGAAGGTGTGATTTCTTGGGACATGGCAGAGCATGCTGCTTTCAAAATATTAAATGTTATAGAAAATATTTACTTTTTGAGAGGAAATATCAAACTCCCATAAGTATTTTCATTATCTGAACTTATTTGAAGAGTAGCCATTTTGATCAAAGTTCTGCTGAATTTAAAAATCAGTGAAACATTCATTAAATCTTCCTACTAGAACATCCTATTAGGAGACTCTTCCCACTAAAATCAAATCTTTATTTGACATTAAGCCATTAAGAGGATTTACTGTAAAACTATTGTTAAGAGTTACATAGTCAAATGTACAATGAGATAAGTGCACGTGGTCATGTGCACATGTGTGTTGTGTCTGTGTCTATCAGTAAGGAATAAAATGTAAACTCAAGCAAGAAAACACAGAATAAAATCACTGGTGAAAAGTGGTTAGGCTTACTCAAATATCTTTAGTAGAACTACAATTTCTATAGATGAGAAAAGAAAGAAAAGATACTTTATTTCCTTAGATTCTGTATGAGTTGTAAGGGTTGTAAGAGCTGCAGAGACATCTTATTGAATAGACAGGTCCCCTTCTCCCTCCCTTCATTAGGAAGTTCAATTACTTTATTTCAGTGAGTCTTTAAGGCATCAACCAAAGACTCTGCCTCAAATGAACACTATTAAAAACCCTCTTTGATTTGTATTTAAAGCAAACCCAAAGAGACGTGTTTTATAGCTCTGTGAATAAAAGTTGCTGCAAGGAGGAATACACTTGTAACGTCATTCATAACTATGTTCTGAGCAAAACAGGGAGAAAAAAAATTTAGCAAAGGTTAGGGCAAGGAGAGCTAATTTTTTTCCATGTGATTTTAAGACAAGCCCCTGAATGAAGACATTAATTTCTCATGAAACAACTCTATATTATTGATCCTATTGGAGCACTTAAAAATGAGATATTGACAATTACAGTAATAGGGACCAGGGAAGGCAAACATTATAGTTATCTGCTCTGCCACACTCCACCAGAAGCAGGAATTTACCACTTCAGTTACAGATTGTAGGGGCCTTGAAGCAATCAGGCATGTGTTGCCAGATCCTGATTTTTCATTAAAGATAGAATGAAAATCTAAATTTTATACCAAATTTTCATATTTTAAGATATTAGTAATTTATTCAAATTAAAATAAGAAAAAAAAACTGGTTGGGTTAAAGAGAATATACCTGTGGTCAATTCTCAAGATCAACCAGTGCAATATATGATTTAGATTCCAGAGGGAAACTGCAGAGACTTATTGTTCCAAAGATCCTAGTCTTCTTTGAGAAGTTGCCCAAGCAGGAAGCATAAAAATATACATTTTTAAGGCAAAAGTTTTCAGAGCCCTATTCTCTCTCTGTTGCAGCAATAAATGATTATCAAAGACTTCCTTTAACTTAGGTCAATTTATCAATCTATATGATACTATATTCCTAAGTCATAAATAACTTAAAATCTAGTAAGGCATCCGCACAGTTAATGGATACCACTCATTAGGGACTTGGAGATGTAGCTTTTTACCAACAGGCATGGAACCATTTCTGTATTTTTAACCACCATACAGCATTTTACTTGAAGGTCAGCCTTGAATATATCAGAGCCTCAATTCACCATCTTGTTTTAATGGCTGTTCCCTTAGGGTTAATAAAACTTGATCTAGCAATCCCACATATCCTCCAACAGATTCCTTTAGAAAAACCTCTAATTCAATTATTTAATAAGAATACTTTCTAATATGCCAATAAAGAATAACTAACTTCTAAAAACAGAGTAAAAAAATAAACCAAGCCATTTAAATTTCTAAACAGGGAAGCTAAAATTCAAAAGAATTTTTACTGTAGCTTCTCACTGTCCTGCTGAGGGTTTTGCCTACTTAAATTACTTCTGGACAATATGAAGTTTTCAGATGAACCTAATCTTCCTATGGGTCTTGGCTTATTAGACCTAGGAACTGGCTCACAGCTCTTTTGAAAGGGGTCAGAGAAGCAGAACTTCCAAGTTGAGTGTTTGTCTTGCTCTACTGATCCAACTTAGCATTCACTTTTCTCTTGATACAATCAATGTACCATGATTCAAGGAGCAGTGTGTCCTGGTCCTGGCTATTAACTAGTCACTGAACTTCTCTTGACCTTTAACCTCACCAAAGGCGCGCCTGTGCAGTCAGGGTGGATCTAAGGAAGGACATCCATAAAGGCAGAACTGAAGATGCAGCATGGCAACAACATGGATTAGGAGCTGGTGATCTCAGGTCTAGTCTCTCTTCTCCAACAATTAGCCCAGAGGACATTAACTCGGAACCTTGACCTCTTAGGCACTCAACTACCTCCCATGGAGTAAATGAGTCATTCAAAAAGCCTTTCTAGGTCTGAGATCCATTCTATAAATACCCAATCCGACACAATCATACAGAATCCATGAAACATCTACTTATTTCTAGTTGACAGAGACAATTTAGCATGGTTATTTCACAGAAGAGTAGACAGGGTTATTGGTTGTTTGATTGCCCATATTCAATTACAATTTGGAACTGTGGAAGACAATAAGCAAGGTATAGTTTCAAAGCATTGAACCATCTTAACTTTAGGATACTTAGGTTAGCAGAAATATGAGATGAAAGTGTAGGATAAGTAATTAATTCCAAAGAAAAGAAATGAATAGGCAACTGTAAGAACAGCATTCAGATGCTAAATTTTTATGTTATATTCATAGAATTTTTAAAAAGCTATTCATGTAAAGAATTATAATTGATAACAGTTTTCTCTAACACAAAAAGCTCTCCAACTTGACTAGTTTGACTACATGGCAATTTAGGAAGTCAGATTAAAAAATAGAAATGGTTGAGGTTAAAAAGCAAGCATAATAAGTTGTTTAAACATTTACTACTTTAAGAGATTAGTCATAAAATAATATATACAAATAACAATGCATTAATATAAAATAACACCAACACACATAAAATATTATACATTACAATGACACCACAACTTTATATATTATTAAATATAAATACACATACACACATTTAAGAACATGCACACACTGCATTCCTTTTAAAGACTATAAACACTGAAAACCTTTCCCTGTTTCTTAATAAAGTACTCAAAGTAATCATAGTTTGCTATTTTTAAAGAGTATGTGATTTTATATTGCACAATAAAATTCTTTGGTTTATTCAAATTTAAAATTATTTCATCTGTGTAAAACAAGCAGCTTATCTTAAAAGCTTGACTTACTTTTCCTTTTACGGCATATGAATCGGTAAAATAAAACTTATTTTATAAATAACTTGACATTCATGTACTGTAAATCCATGAGATGAATAAAACTTAAAATTAAATCAACTTTTAATGGAAGGGTTTTGACTGTTAACCTTCTTAAGAGGCTGAGATGATGATGACAGTGTTGATGTTCTCATCTGTTAAGAGTAAATAAGTGGATACCAAAAAACCAACCACACACACAAGAAATGCATCAAGCAAAGCTGGATCAAATGAAGTTAGCCAAATGAAATCTACCAATATGAATCTTTTAGAAAGGTTTTAGAAAGTCAAAACCTGGAATAATTCTGAAAATACAGATGAAAGGTCAAAGACAGATGGAAGTAAAATAAATGTTCGTAACAAAGATTGTTTGCATGTTGGTGGATAAGCGGGTGATTTCGGAGCTGTAAGCTCATTTACTAAAGAGTTGCGAGAAGCACCGCTTTCATCGCCGCTAAATGCACTCATTCAGCCAAGTTCTAAAATGAGAAATGTTCTCGTCGCAAGGGAAATGCTGCTCAGCCGTTTAGTGCTTTTTTACTCTGAAGCTTTTTTCTTCCTATTTAAGAAACGCAGGGAAAGTAACTTCAGATGCTTATTTTCATCTGTAAACATCCAGGAAAAAAAAAGCATGAAATAAATAACAACACATTTTTTTGTTTTCCTTTTGACTGTACCTCTATCTGGAGAATTTAGCAAAGTTGCAGATGAAGAGGAGAGCCGCTTGCTAATGACAGGATCAACATGTTTCGAAAGATTCATGGTGGAAACTGAGCGCCTGTCAGGATCTAAAACAAACGGAGATAATGCTAATTGACAGGCAGCATGCAGGATTGCAATTTCCTAGTTCACCGATGGGAGGGAAGCTGCGAGTGGATGCTTTCAGCTCTATTACTAGCATCATTCATAAAAGCACAGTTTTTTAAGTGGACATTGTTGAGGTAACTTAAAGGTTAGAAATAGCATTTTTCCTATGAGATAAAACAGTTCACTAATTTGTCAGTCGGTGAAATTCAATTATCTTATTATAACAGGACAGATGATCAAAGAAAAGGCAGTGGAGGGCTCCTAAAACACTGGCGGTACCATGGAAGCAGAGAGAGGACCATACATGCATATACCTCCATGATTTCCCAAAGTAGGGACAACAGGGCTGGTCAAACAGAACGCAATCACTAGAATATAAAGAACACCAGGTAATGTGTTTGCTGATACCTTTGCTTGCAGAGTCCTCTTACAAGGGCATTAAAGTTCACTAAACTTTAATGAACATAAACTTAAAGAACACAATTGAAAGGAAAGAAATCCATTCTAAGTAGTGGGAGGATGGCCATCTTGGTAGTTCTTCAGTGAAAACCCAGTGATAAACACACACCTCTATACTTTTCACAGTTTAGTGTGGTTTACAAATTTCCCCAACTAAACTGACAGCAATATATATCACAACAGTTTTTTAGGCTTATGAATAGTATTGTTCACCTCTCAGTTGAGTAATTCCAGAGCAATTCTTAATATTTAAGTCAGAAGAAAAACAAGTCATATACATGGCAAAAACTGGCTCACTTTGCTACCTGTATAGTGGAACCAAACTGTAACCATGCTCATTAATATAAATGTTTCTGGGGAAAAGGGCATATAATCAGTCTAAATGTCTCTCTCATTATTTCATATATACCTAGGTGGCAAGTAGATGTTCTGGTCTGTATTAATTCAAGTTAAAGGGGCTTTGTCATATTTTATTCTATATTGTTAGCATCTTCTAAAACTAGAACCAAAAATAATTCCTGTGGTAGAAATCTTCAAAATCCAGTTCCAACTGGTCTAACTAATAACTAATTTGTTTTAAAAACAAATTTGTCTCTACAGAATAACCATATTCACAGTGAATGGGGTGCAAGCAAATCTTCCTCTAGCCTCACACTTCTACTGGGATTTGTTTGTGTGGTTGAATTTAATTATTAAAAAACAAACAAAACGCCAATCATCATTTCTGTGACTCACATTCTATTGATGGGCTCTTAGGGCAATCCTCCCAAAAGCATGTATTTTTGGGGTCAACCAATTAAGAGGAACACTTAATGATGGGATGTGAGGGTCAGAGGCCCAAGGAGGAGTAATAAAAGTTATTTCCAATCAGCTAAAAGTTTCCTAGATTATAGAAAAAAAAATAAAAGCTATTTCCAGGTGATTCTAGAATTTTATGTTTTCTGCTATGGCTTAACTTGGGGAAAATGTGACCATGAGCTCAACTATCCTGCCTGGTTGAATTAAGGAGCTATAGCAGTTACTTATTATATGACTTTCTACACAAGAATTCTTACTCATTTATTTTTCTCATTGTACAAAATGCAAACTCACGAAAGGGTTTATGGAGAATTGGTTGAAGAAGTATAAAGTGTCACAAACCAGTGTTAGATGATGCATGAGCAGAAAGACAAGAACCAATTTAATCTATATTCCATTTCATTGCTGGGGTCCATTTGTGGGCAAGAGAACTCAGCACAAAGGCCGAGACAGGCATCCTTAGGTAAGCGGTTTCATAAACGAGTAAGCTCTGGTTGCCATCGGAGTGGATCATTTTGCCCTTTGAGAACTTTGGGCCACTTTGGGCCAAACTCCAATTATTTTCCAACCTCAAACATTCCATAAAGATGGACGTTGTCCAACAACATTGGGTTGTCTTGCTCCCGTGGGCAACAATCAGATATCCTATGTTAAGCTCTGCAAGTTTCTCTAGCAAGAATAAAGTGGAGCAACTTTATTTCCCATTAGAAATGTTTGAAAATCTAGCCGGGCAAGGTGGCGCGTGCCTGTAAGCGGCAGCCTATGAAGCTGCAGTGGGACCAGGAATCACAGTTCCAGTTCCAGTCCCACTCGGGGCAACATAGCGAGACCCAGTTCCAAAAAAATAGTTGGGTGTGGTGGCACGTGCCTGTAATCCCAGCTACCTGGGAAGCTGAGGCTGGGGATTGCTTGAGTCCGTGGTACCCTGGGCAATGTGAGCCTGCGGTTCCACAGGCAAAAATAGTGAGACCTAGACTCAAAAAATAAAAAATATTGAAAAAAAAGAAATAAAATAAGAAAGAAATGTTTGAAAATCTGTAACACAGGATGCTTCAGCCATACACATATGAAACATGCAGAAAGTAAAAGAAAAAATAAGCAAAAATAAGCTGTGAAAACACACCAGGGCAGCTTTTCTGCATGGAGTATTTATATACAACTCCTAGAAGGAAGTGTCATGTGTCAACTACCCTTTGTGACTGACAGCTACATGAGCCATCAAATACAGCTGGTCATGAAGAGCAGAGAGGAAAAGTTTTACTTTCAAATCTGGTTCACTGTCACAGGAAAGTTAGCTGTGATAACTGCTTTTAGTGTTTTTAAAATTAAGGGTTTGCAGAAGATATGCTGAATGTTAGGAATGAAAGAGGATAGTCCAAAGAAATACTATTAAGATTAGAACTAAAATTGGCAACAGCAGCGTTGATGGGATGGAAGGGGGTGAAAGGGTACAGTCAAACTGGATGTACTTTGACTCCAGGTAATTCATTAGCTAACAAAACACTTGGAAAGGTTTTATGCAAAATAGTGATTTCAAGAGAAAATAAACATATCACAAGTAATTGCCTTATTTCAACACCTTTAAGTCACCTGAGGTATATTGTCACACTTAAGAAAGCACTGTGCCATCTCCCAGGTCTAGGGCTATGCAATCGGATGTATTAAAAGCGTGCATTATGACTAAGATGGTGGAGGCCCCGCTAGTGATGGACCAACCCTAGGTCTGAAGTGCTAGCTACAGGCCTGGCAATCACCAGCCACAGGGATGTCTGTACCAGGTTCTCTAGCACCACCAATAGTTGTGCAGTGGTGGTCCAGGCCTGCTAAATCGAGAGAGGAGAATGATGATTCAACAAAATCACCTGAGGACAGAATGTAAGACAATGATTTTTCAAAGTAAATTACAAAAAAAAAATAAAATAAAATTAGACTCACACAAATGTAAAAGAATCGACACACTTTATAAATACCGAGGTCGGTTGAATTTACAGTACAAAAATAAAGTTTTCCACTAAGTCCAAATTTCAGTTTGATTTTATGCTCATTCCAGAATAAAGAAATAACTAAGACAGCTGCTCCTACTTGGAGCTTTGGAGTTCTGCTCTTTTCCTTGCAGGGCTTGAGCACTGCACACAGATTACGGACAGAGCACAGAATTTCAGCCTACTGATTTTGATCAGTCAATATTGCCATGAATCTTGCAGAGAAAAAGAAAACTGGTTAATCTACACCATCTTCCTGAAGCCTTCATGCAAATGAATTACTTAAAATAATATAGTCAAAATTAGCATATTAGAAACACTGCACAGCTTTCTCTCTCTTTAGGGAATTTTGGAACCAATGAGCAAAACAGCCGGAGTTAAGGGAGAGAATCTTCTCTTCCCTCCATCACCCTCTAATCCTCCAGCAGTGGAAACAGCAAGTAGCCATAGCTTAATGATTTCAGCAAGATATTTACTTGCAAACATACACTTAGTCATAAGAAATGATTGCCCATTTTCTGTCCAGGAAAAACACAATTAGTGATTTCGAAGAGGTGGCTGTCGGTTTACCTGAAGTGTGGATGCTGGGGCTCCCATGGAGAGGACCTCCCCAAGACCACCGGTTATACTTCTGCCTGGGCTTCTGGCTCCTTTCCATCGTCCGCCGCACAACGGCTTCATGGCGCTCCTTAGGCGGGACAGAGGGGGGAGGAGGTGGGGTTAGTGTCAACCCAGAAGGATGAGCCCTCCTCAGTGTAAGAGTAAGAGGAATGAGAGGAATTACTGAAATGTCCATCTTAGTACTCCTGATTTCCTAAGCTAAAAACACTGCAGTTTTGTAACTTTTACCTCTTAGCCTATGGTGACAGTAACTTAAACCTGGGGTGGATGGAGGAGGGGAGTGACTGAAATCACTGTTCTTATCAAATCCTATTGATAAAGCTGTTGGCATACAACAGGTACTTAAAGAACTTTTATTATCACTACTGAGATGCTTAAATTCACTCTCATTAGGACGGTCTCTGCTTAAACAGACATTAAACATCCATGGCGCCAGCTTTTCAAAACAGTTTAGAATGTGAGAACATATGTGATCCTGTTTCCCTGATGTACTGCACTGCAGGATCTGCTGCAACTGACCCACTCTGATATCGTTTCCTTTTTTGTTGTTGTTGCAAAAACCAGATACATGCATTTATTCCATCATTATTAAGGGTTAAATGACTCCATCCATGCACAAGCTTCCGTACATGGTAAAACCCCACAGAAGACCAATGACTTGGAGCGGCCTTCCTATTTCAGGATGGATGGAGTAACTGAACATAAATAAGTGATAGAACTCGACCACAGAAATGGGCTTTGAATGTTTCTGTGGCAGCAAGAATAACAATCCTGCCATTTTCTCCCCCTATTTTTTTTTTTTTTTTTTTTTGCGATTAGATCTCGCTATTTTTGCCCATGTAACAGCAGGCTCTCGTTGCCTGGGGTACCACAGACTCAAGCAATCCCCAGCCTCAGCTTCCCAGGTAGCTGGGGTTACAGGTGCGTGCCACCATGCCCAGCTATTTTTTTGGAACTAGGTCTCACTATGGACCCCAGGTGGGACTCGAACAACGATCCCTAGCCCCGGCCGCTTCATAAGCTGAAGCTTACAGGCACGAGCCACTGTGCCTGGTTTTTTTTTTTTTTTTTTTGAGACTAGGTCTTGCTATGTTGATCGGGTAGTCCCGATCCGGGATCAGATCTGAATAGTCCAGAGCCCGGATTGGATCTGGGATCCCACGGACTCAGGCGATCCCCTGCCTCAGCCTCCCAGGTAGCTGGGATTACAGGCGTGCATCTCTACGCCCAGCTATTTTTTGAGACTAGGTCGCGCTATGTTGCCCCAGGTGGGTCTCGAACCCGGGGACTCAAGCGATTCCTAATCTCAGCCTCCTGTCCTAGACTGGGATTAAGGCACACACCACCGTGCCTGGCCCTCAAACCTGCCATTTTTATCTGACTTCTCAAGTTCCTTTCAAGGAACTTGGACGACTGATCCTGAGTCTGTTTGGTGATGGTGATAGAGGACACTGGCCAAGAGCTTTTTTTCCTTTGGTTTGTTAGTTTTTGCCTATTCTCAGGATAACAATGCATTTGGCCCCTTAATGGAAAGTGACAGTTTAAAAAAAAAAGGCTGCCGACTTCCAACTTCCGAAATAGACAAGCCTCCCTCTTGCCCCGGAGCAGAGCTTACTTTGTCCTCCTCTAGCCTCTGCCGTCGCTTCTCCTCCACAGCCGCCCTCCTCCGCTCCTCCTTCAGCCTCTGTTCCTCCAGCTTCTTCTTCCGCTCCTCCAGGTGCTTTTCATAGTGCTGCCGGGCTCGTTCTTCTCTCTCCAACCAGACGATTTCTCTTGCAGCTTCAGGAAGAAACATGAAGGCAATCAGACCCATAGCCTTAAAACTTGGGCAATCAGGGTTGTACAAATGTGGGCTCTTCAGTTTTGTATTAACCAATTTTATTTGTTTTCCTCACATTTGCAGGGAGAGACGGCACTATTTATGGCGAACATAATAACATCCTAGCAATGAGGTCAAGAAGATGTGCTGAACGCTTCTGCCTGCAAAGGTTTAGACCTTTCCTTCCAATTATCATTAGCTTAACCCAAACAATCTTGGAAGGAAGATTGTGTTTCTTTATCCACCAAACTGTGAATGAGTTCCACGGAGATCCTATGGCAGTGCTTTCTTTAAACTGTCTTCCTTAAACAGAGAGACTCTGCAAACAATGATGAAACAGTAAACAAAATTTCACACTGAGACAATGTTTATGAGTGCAGGATTATGACTCAGTTCAGACCATGCATGCTGTTTCTGGACTTTATTAGATATTTATTTTCTTTATACTTTGGTCCACTTTTGAATAATGTCTCATTTCTTCCCCCAGGTGGAGTCCCTGTAGATCTCCCACAAACACAGCACTTGTGATCCATCACCCTACTCCCTGTGTTCTTCCCTTGCTCTCCTGTTCAACCTTCCTCTCATCTGTTCCTGCTGTGTGCCTGAGCTCTATAGTCAGCTTGCCAATAGTTTTATATTTTTTAAAAATTTTTTTATTTTTTATTTTTTTGGAGACTATAGTGGTCTCGTTATTTTTGCCTGTGGAACCGCAGGCTCTCGTTGCCCGGGGTACCACAGACTCAAGCAATTCCCAGCCTCAGTGTCCCAGGTAGCTGGGATTACAGGTGCGCGCCACCATGCCCAGCTATTTTTTTGGAACTAGGTCTTGCTACGGGTCCCAGGTAGGACTCAAACTGCAATCCCTAGCCCTTGCCGCTTCATAGGCTAAAGCTTACAGGCATGAGCCACCGTACCTGGCACCAATAGTTTTCTAAACTGACAGAAAACAAACTATTTTTATTAGAACTGAATGCTGCTTTATTCTATGAGGTTTAGTTATTTCAAATATCCCCTATGGATGAGAGATAATTCATCAAGGTCTATATTGTTTGGTTAAGAAAAGGGACTCTTGAACACAAGGGGGGAAATGAATGGACAGACTGGTGTTCTTCTCTCTCACCTCCCTCCCGCTCCTGTCCCTCCATCCCTAG
>PVHY01005297.1:62261-84693 GCA_004024945.1 Uropsilus gracilis
CTCCACATTCAGAGGAAAGAACAAAAAGTCACCTGTGAGCAGGAAGAACCGCCTCATCAGAAAGCAACCCTGCTGGCACCGTGGTCCTAGGCTTTCTAACCTCCAGAACCACGACTAAATAAATTTCGGCTGCCTCAGGCACCCAGTCCATGATATTTTGTTAGCACAGTCTGAGAAATGGACGCAGCTCATCAGTATCTAAATAATGAGCCATTGCTAACTTCACAGAGGCAGTTGCAGGAAACATTGAGAATAGCATGTCCCCCAAAAGAGTCATGATGACGATGATTATCCTTTACTCTTGGGAAGTTATTTCCCCCATGGGATCACAATATGGAATGACATAAAAACCCACTGTAGCTCCTGAACGATTAGACATTAACAAGCCAGTCATCACCAAGCAGCCGCCACCAGGATCTTTCTCAATGACACTGTGTAGCAGTGTGTCCGTGGCATTTAGGAGAAAGTTACTATCAGTTTGGACTCTCCATGTCAAAACACTCAGTTGTTCTTGCGTTAAAAGGAATTTAAGTGAAAGGCAGGGTATTGTAGAGGACAGAGCACAGAGTCTGGCTTTTCAGGAACCTGAGTTCACCCTCCATCCTGCCATTTACCAGTTGGCTGCCATTGGGTAAGTAGTGACTTCTGTGGTCTTGTCTCAAATTGCTCCAGCCCCCTCTTCCTGAAGAGTAGCCAGGTGGGCTCACGGCAAACGTATTATGTATAAAGTTGGGATTCAGTTAATGTAGGTAATTATAATGCATGAATGTCTATCACATAATCCCTGTCCTATTGTCGTAGAAAAAATACAGCTAAAGGAAAGAACAACACAGGAAGGATAGAGGGCTCAGACAGTGTACGCAGGGGCTGGGTGGACTCCACGCTCTAGCTGCATTTAACAGTCTAGTATGGTCCTTCTGAATAGCTGACATGTATGTGGGTGGAGCGCACATCTCACCACTATGGGGGGGAACAGCGTGACCCAGAGAATCAAGCAATGCTATCACAGCCTCTAAAACAAAGCTGCTGTGTCGGTTTCATGTTGACATATGGAAGGATGAGAATAGGTTACAGGTAATCCCGTATAACAGAAGAGCTAGTAACGTGAAGAATCAGAAAACCACATGTGTAACATCTGAGTTCAAGTATTGATTCTGTCACTTATAATAGATGACCTTGGGAAAATAAGACAATTATTTTTGGCTTTTGCATTAAAAACTGTGTATAAAAAAAGTCCAAAGATTTTTCCCAATTAACTCTCTGGACTCAGTTTTTTTGTTTTTTCACCTTTGTGTGGTAATTAGATTTCTTTTTGTTCTGATTTTGAATGCTAACATTTTCATCTTAATGCTTTATCTGAATAAAAATTATGATTTCTTACATTCTAGTACATTTAAATTTCACATTACTATAAAAGTTGACTATGTGTGCTAAATAATGATTCTAAAAAAGGAAATACGATGGCTTAATCTAGTTTATTGACTCTGGGAAAGGGGTAGTGGAATGGAAAAACAAGAGCACCCAAAGTAAGACAATTACAATATATTGCAAGTCTTAGACTTACTATGTAGGAAATACAAATTAATTTGCCTTAATAGTCAAGAATGGGAATGAAACACAATGGCACTAGCATCATGGAATGCCAGAACACTACCTCCAGATTGGTGAGGGAATCATGGGATGAACAGTACTTGAATGAAATCAATCCCACATCTCTAAACCACCAACTCTGCTCCTTCAACAGAAAAGGAAGAATCAAAGCTACAGAACAAACTAAAAGGACTTAAATCAAGCCTATTAGTTCAGATTAGGCCTTTTAAGCCAGGTCCCGAAAACAAAAACATCTAATTACATGGTATTAAAGAAAGAACCTGACAATAAAGTGTAAAATACAGCTTTAAAAATAAAGGATGAGCAAACAGCTGTCAGGCAAATGGAAACAAGAATGTACAAATGCAGGGCTATTACTGTGAGAGAGAAAATGCGGCTGGAGATCCAATGAGAAAAAAAAATTCTCAAGGGAGTCTAGTTTTCTTAAGATCACAGGGTCTAAAAGCAGCAGCTATTATATTAATACTAAAACCCATATTCTCAGATACTGTAGTTTCTCCTCTATAGTCACATCTGCTTGCCTACAATTTCCTCTTGTATCTTCCAGTCGTATCCACAGATAAACATATCAGCATAGTCACCTCTGCCCCAAACCTGAACCTGCTCTGCCTTGTGTTTCAGCACCAGATTTAAGGCCTCAAAATGTCCTGAAGTCAGACACCAAAGGGGTCCCCTCAATTACTCCCTCATGGATGACCCAAACCTAACTCAGCACATCTGAATTATTCACCCTACCATTTTGCATCAGAACTACCTTTCAAATCCAGTGCTTTTTCTCCAGTCTTCCCATTACTACTTTAAGCTGCTATTCTTTTTCCACTTCTTCTGATGTCTATTTATCTTCTCTTCAGATCCATCTTGCATGCTCTTCTCAGAGACACCTTTCCCCCCAGCCAAATCTAATGCACAGACCTGCTTCCAAACCTCTGTCAGTTCCCCATGGTTAACCTATTCCAACTCCTGATCTTCAAGGCCAGGCTTTAGCCTTTGCTAAAGTAAATAGAGTTTTGCTAAAACATACTAAACAACTATTATATCTAGAATTATTTTTGTTGCTTTCTCAATCCTAATCTTCTTTTATTCCCCACAAAATGAAGCCATAGCTTCATCTGGTGGTCGTATGGAGTCCCAAGTCCTGCTGGACTGGGAGGCACAAACATCCCTCTCTTTGCACCTGGTGGCTCAGAAACCGAGGTTGGCTTCTCCAATCTCAGGCAACCAAGTCAGTATCTGGGACCATATGACCTGCCAGCCTCATCCTTATCACCACATCGTGATGCTGAAATGTACTTTGTGTTGACATCAAGTGATTTACATGCATTATCTTCACAGCCACTCTGTGAAGTAGACACTGCTATTAAACTCATTTTATTATGAGAAGTCTCAGACACAGAGAAGTGAAGTAACCTGCCTGATGCCTCACAATTAAGTCAGTGGTAGAACTGGAATTTAAACTCTGAACTGTCTGACTCTAGAAGCAAACAAGGAGCCATTATGCCAAAGTCATGATTTGGAACACCTCCCAGAAGCTCCTTCTCTCCAGTGGGACACGTGGTCACGCAGTGTGAAGATCCTCATGTGCTAACGTCTGTCTTAGCCGTTATCATCATCTATTCACAAGACCCTTTGCTTTCTGGGTTTTAAGATCTTTTTCTCTTCAACCTTAGAGACTACCTAAATTGGGGAGAAACACATAATGGCTGCTTAGTCACAATGATTCATGTCATGCTGAAGCTTCAGCCTTTGAGTTACCTAATCCATCCCACAACAAACATTTATTCTTTGCAGTTCTGAGCCTGACTCATGATATAGCTGCTTTGGTATGTGCTAATGTCCATATTCCACCCACCGACGTGTAATTCAGATCCCTCAGCTGTTCATAACTTGCCCAACAGTCTGAGGAGCTTTTGTAGACTATAGTCATTAAGTGACAACTTCAGGAGACTAAGATGCCAAGATGGACCACAGACATATTCATGTCTTATCCAGTAGAAATTTGGACTAGAAATCTCAATACCAAGGTGGGCAGACTGTCTCAAAGTCACAGTATTAGGAGTGAAATAAGCCAGATAAAGACAAATACTACTTGATCTCACAGAGAGGTGAACTCTGAAAAACAAAATCAAACAGAGTCATAGACACAGAGAGCTGATTGGTGGCTCCCAGAAGGAGGGAAATGGGTGTCAGGGAGACAAAAGGTGTAAGCCTACAATGATAATGTAATAAATCACGGGGATATAATGGACAGTGGTGACTACAGTTAATAATGCTGCACTGCATATTTGAAAGTTGCTAGGAAAGTCAATCTTAAAAGTCTTCATCACAAAAGTTTTATAACGATGAGCGGTGATGGATGGTAACTAGATTTACTGTGGTGATCACTTCAGTGTTCATAAATAACAAATCATTACGCATCTGAAACTAACATGTTATATGCTGACTATACTTCAATGAAAAACATTTATAAATGCTTAAATTCCATATGTTCTGATCCTGATAAAGGTTACTGAAATTAATAGCCAGAATTTTTTTTTTCAAGTTCCTGTGGACAGAATTACTCTCATTAGTGCTTGCTTAGGCAGTACATATACTAAAATTGGAACAATACAGAGAAGATTAGCATGGCCCCTGTGCAAGGATGACATGCAAATTCGCAAAGTGTTCCATAGTTTTGGTTACAATTCAGAAATCCATTTCTGAACACATCTATAGCATGTGAAAAAAATGAAGGAAAACAAATAGCTGGGACTATATCAAAACAAAAAAGCTTCTCTACAGCAAAAGAGACAACAGAGAAAAAAAAAGAAACCTGACTGAGTAGGAGAAAATTTTTGCCCTCCATGCAAGTGATAAGGGTCTGATAACAAAAATACACAAAGAACTCACAGAACTTAACAAAAAACAAAGAAAAAAACCCAGTTTAAATATGGAGAGAAGAACTAAAAAGACACTTCTCCAAAGAAAAACTACAAATGGCCAACAGGCACATGAAAAAATGTTCAACGTCATTAGCAATCAGGGAAATACAAATCAAAACCACAATGAGATACCACCTTACACCAGTAAGTAAGAATGACCCACATCCAAAAAATGGGCAACAACAAGTGCTGGTATGGATGTGAAGAGAAAGGAACACTTTTACACTGCTGGTGGGAATGTAATCTGGTCCAGCCACTACGGAAAGCTGTGTGGAGGACCCTCAAACTAAAGAAAATGAGACTACCATTTGACCCAGCAATTGCTTTTCTGGGAATCTACCCAAAGGAGACCTCAATGCTTGTACAAAGGGACACCTGTGCTCGTATGTTTACTGCAGCACTATTTATAAATGCAAGGACATGGAAACAACCCAAATGTCCCAAAACAGATGACTAGATGAAAAAGATGTGATATACATACACAATGGAATGTTACTTATCAATTAAAAATGACAAACGTGACAATTTTATGATAACATGGGTGTACCTAGAAGAAATCATTAACAGAAACAAGTCAGAAAGCAAAAGACAGAAATAAAATGGTTTCACTAATATATGGGATACAGTAAAAATAAACAAAAAGTCATGAGGAAAAAGTCAAAACAAGCAACCAAACTGAAGTACACAACAGGGGTGGGGGAGTGGAGGGGGTGGGAGAGGGTGGAATGGTCGGGAGGGAAGGTGGTAGGCGAACTCCAGGAATTACAAAGATGTGAAATTTATACATAAATTATTAAAAAAAAATTACTCTCAATGGGCCCTAATGCTAGGCAATGATGGATGTCTTAAAATTTTCTTCAAAAAGACATTGGAGTGTGTTTTAACATGTATATTTATTCTCTGTCCAGTAGAGTGAACACAGCACTCATGTGTCTCCCTTGTAGGAGGAAGTAGAACAGCCCTTTCTCCACATGAACTTGGGGTGTATGCCCCGCTCTGAAATTTCAGAAACCATCACCCCTCTCTACAGATCACTCTACAGAACAGCATCATGACTCACTGAGGAATTTTAACAGGGAACTTAGTGATCCTGTACCTGTTCAAGACATGCTTATGTAGGTGATATGGCAGAAGGAAAAAGGGCCTATTAATCATTAATCATCTAGTTCATCTTTCTAGATTCCCTTAGTTCCTCCCTTAAGATAAATTATCACAATGAATTTTTAAAAGTAAGTAGCATTCTGTTAAATAACTCATTTATGTCATTATGTAACTTACATGATTACAATTGGGACTGACCCATTCAATAAAAGGCATAACCACTGTGTTAAAATGCCACTAAATGTTATAACAAAGAATATTTATAACATTGCTCAATGAACATAATTATTATATTATTTTTTTTGACACTACATCTCGCTATTTTTGCCTGTGGAATGCAGGCTCTCATTACCTGGGGTACCACAGACTCGAGCAATCCCCAGCCTCAGCTTCCCAGGTAGCTGGGATTACAGGCGCATGTCACCATGCCCAGCTATTTTTTTGGAACTAGGTCTCATTAAGGGCCCCACGCAGCACTCGAACCGCGATCCTTAGCCCCGGCCGCTTCATAGGCTGAAGCTTACAGGCACGAGCCACGGCCGCTTCATAGGCTGAAGCTTACAGGCACGAGCCACTGTGCTGGCCTATTATTATATTATTAATCTTAAATTAAAAACTACAGTTAAAATAACCTATAAATATTTATTACACATCTGTTTTATACTTAGCACTCTGTCATGTATTAGATTACAAGAAATTAGAGAAACACACTCATATCCTCTAAAGGCTCAAAATATGTATACTCAGAGATACACAAAACTCAACTAAAAAAGTTCAGCAGAGTGAACACTGCATTACGGTGTGAGCTAATTATATCAGAGTTCTGTAAGACATATTCATGAGAAAATGACAGAATTTCCAAAAGCGGCAAGATTATGATGACTAAGGAGTGTTTCAAATACAAGAACTGATACCAATAGTAGCAGAGCTGGAGGAATGAAATAGATCTATGTGGAAAAAAGTAGGGGAAAAAACCAGTTTTACTAAGGTCTGGATGAGGATAATTGCACAGAGAGCAAATTTTAAGGTATGGAGATGAAATCTATTTTGAAGTTAGAGTCAGACAGATTTATAACTCAATAATTTAGGGATAGAGAGATTATGGCATCTTTGACTAACACACTGGGTTGGAGAGAGTTGAAGTCCCCAACTAGAGGACAAGGCCAATACCTGACTGATAACTGGTAGCTCCATGTGGTCCAACAGGTCAGGTGGAGACCAGCCCGCACACAACTTGGGAATACCAAGAAAGGGAAAAATCTATAAAAGATCAGTATCTAAGACTCACAATAAGAAGGATACCAGTATCTCCAGCAGCAGAAGTATCAAAAATAGCTGAAAGGAGTTATTTCTTGGCATAGAAAAACTGTGGTGCAATTGACAATTGGGACACAGAAATTACCCAGAGTAGCCCCACATCTTGTGGAGTGACAGCTGATGAGTAACTTAATTGTAGAGAAGTTACATTTTGATTATGATAGTGGGAGGCAACTATTGCATTGTAAAGTAGCTAGAAATGTAGTGGCCATATCATCAAAAAGGAGAGTGAAAGCCCTAGAAACAAAGGAAAATATAAAATTAAAGCTGACAAGAGAGCTAGTGAAAAAACGCACAAGTCAAGAGAGGAGAGTTTGAAGGAGTGGCCTAAGCAGAATCTGATGAAATAAGAAGTGGCTGAAAAGATTCCTTCATGAAACAGGTTTTTAATGTAGAAAATCAAGGCTTAGCGAGTACATGTGCTTGACCAAATGAACTGAGCAGACCCCTGCATGGAAAATGATGCCTGATGTTGGTGTTAACGGGCAATGTTGAAAGAGCAGACCACATGACAGAAGTCTACCATAAAAGGATAAAACAGGACTTGGAGACTGAGTTGACATCTTAAGAAAAGACCTGGCTACTCCACATACAACACCAGGCAGCTTAAGGTGCATTTGCAGTTGCAAAGCTGTGTCTTACAACTTTGCAGCCTAAGAAGTGAAATCATTTTTGCTTGACCCAGAAATACATACTTTCCCCTAAATCCCAACTAATATTTGACTTTGAAAGATAAAGAAATCCAAATGAAATTTATACGTTGATGTACACAAACCAAATCATGCAGGGATTTAAATCTTCAAGGAGTCGTCTCTAGATGTTAGGAGCTATGGCTACTCAAGCCAAGTCTAGTGAAGAGTTTAGGAGTAAGTAATTGCACAAATATGACCGATGTTGCATGAAAATTAAGAAAATAAAAATCTTTTAAAGTAAAGGAAAAAAAAAAACAATAATCCAGGAGTGGTGGTGCACGCCTGTAATCCAAATTACCTGGGAGGCTGAGGCTAGGGATCACTTGAGTCCACAGGTTCGAAACTACCCCTGGCAACATAGCGAGACCTAGTCTCAATACCAAGTTAAAAAAAAAACAAAAAACCACAAAAACCAACATTTAATACTGCAAGACTTGAGCCAGCTGGGTGAACTTGGGGGGCATTAATCCTTGACTGAATCGAAAGTCAGAGCCCAGCACCAGCCACCCCACTGCAGTGGCCAGGTTGTTTGGGCATCGGGAGTCCCTTTCTACTTCAACAGCTCTGTCTTTTCCCACTTTCTCAGTCTGGTCCACTTCTGACTACAGAGCTTTGGGCACAGCTCACATGAGGAGCTCCAGCAAGCTCGAGGGAAGAAAGGGAGCCCTGTCAGTCACAGACAGGCTGCCTCCAAGGAACACTGGGACCCAAGAGCCCAGCACAGGGAACTATAAGTCCGGGCACAGACCAACAGCAGAGCTTGTTCACTTCCAGCAAGTTGTTGAAGTTTGGGATTAAAAGAAAAAACCTTGGCAGCAAAAGAGATGACCTCATATAACCATTATGACAAGAGGCCTGTGTTGAAAGAAAGTACTAAAGTCACCAATGCTGAAAACCAGCTTCTAGTACATTGCACGCATTTGGATTCCTGAAGAAGAGATGGGATAGAAGGGCAGGCTTCCTTCATTGTAACGTTAACTCATGAAATACAGCCAAACTTGAGTGAAGTTCTGCATCATACCCTGGAAAGATTTTGTTAACCTATGCAAACCCTCATTTAAATATACTAGACATCCTAGAAACACCGAGATAGGTTGAGCAGGACAACTCATCTTTCCAAGGTACATAAAGAAAGCAGCTTGTCTTAGCAGCTCTGCATAAATGGCCACCTAAGTAAGCGAGGAGTTGGCACCAGCACCCTTACTTAGTGTTCTAGGAGACAATGACTGACAGTGGAGTGCTGATATTGGCTTCCTGGTAAACCAGTCCTGTGACCCAGCTCTCTAAGTGGTTACATGGCAAATACTGGAGTTGCTAACCTTTCCTAAGGGTTTAGGTAGAAAGAAATTCAGACAGCTCAGCCTAGGTCATGTGCTTTTCCTGGCAGCATATGAAAGCATCTGCCTATACAAGCAACAGCAGCATTAATTTAATGTGGAAAGCAGTAAGTGTCCTAGCCATGTATAGTGCCATAACTATTCTCCTAACAAAGAACCATATGTTTACCACCCTTATATTTCTAAAGCTGCAAAATCTCAGCCCAGCCATATGTCATTCATACATGCATCCCCTCCAGTGCCACATGAAACTGTGATTACAATATAAGAAGTGAAAATGACTCTAATTCTGGGCTGGACTTTATTGTTGCTTAAAATTTAGAGCTGTGTTTATACCAGATATGAAATTTTGCTTCACAACCCATCTGCAAAGCTCATAAAGACAGGCTAGCGTGTATACTTATTCCAGCGACATCTATTTGCTCCATGTGAAGAGCCTGCTTTCGAGAACTGAAAAAGCAGCATTTCAACAAGAGGCTGAAGCCCTGGGAGGGCCGGCGTACCTAGCTGCTTCTCTCGCTCCTCTCGACGCTCCCGGGCCAGTCGCTGCCGGTCATCAACCCGAAGCACAGGGGGAGGGTCTGAGAAAGAGACAGAAACACAAGCAGCAGATTTTAAAAATAATGACACACCATCACAAGCATCTTTTCTGTCTGGTAAATTTGATGAAAAGATATTCCCGCCAGGCATGGTGGCGTGCGCCTGTAATCCCAGCTACGTGGGAGGCTGAGGATAGGGACACTTGCGTCTGTGGGTTCGAAATTACCCCGGGCAACATAGCGAGACCTAGTCTCAAAAAAAAAAAAAAAAAAAAAAAAAAAAGAGGCTGGGTGTGGTGGCACGTGCCTGTAATCTCAGTTCTGGGAGGCTGAGGATAGGGATCATTTTGCCATGTCTTATGTCTTACAACATTATATATGACTGTAGTTCATATGCACCTGGCACTAGTCTGTGTGACAGGAAGAAAACAGTCAAGAAAAAAGACAAAAATATCTGTCTTCTGATATTTTATTAAAAAAAAAATGGAAGATGCGCTTTCTTGTCAGAAGTATTTCCAACTTAAAAACATGTTGGTGGGCCTGTGTGGCAACATACTTACATACTTCTAAAGGGATATGAATCTAAATAGGGGGGGTGTGTTGTAAACCATGTTACCTCAATTAAAAAAGAAAAAAAATATATATATGCATACCAAAAAAAGTTGTTGCTTTTTGGCTTTTTCCATTATATAAATGTATATGCTGTTTGGTATTCCTAAGTTACTGAACTTCTACTATCTTATTGCTTTAAAAAGTTTGTCCTTAGCTGGGCATGGTGGAGCGTGCCTGTAAGCAACAGCTTATGGAGTCGTGGTGGGGTCTGGGGATTGTGGTTTGAGTCCCACCCGGGGCAACACAGAGAGACCTAGTCCAAAAAAATAGCTGGACATGATGGCACACGCCTGTAATCCCAGCTACCTGGGAAGCTGAGGCTGGGGACTGCTTGAGTCTGTGCTACCTACCATGGGCAACATGAGCCTGCAGTTCCAAAGGCAAAAATAGCGAGACCTAGTCTCAAAAAAAAAAAAAAAAAAGAAAAGTTTGTTCCTTAACAACAAACAGAATCCTAGGTGAATTTAAGCTGACTGAGCATTTAGAGTTGGCTGTGAAAAGCCTGGTTCTGGAGTTTTCAAGGCAAAAACTAGGTTACTTATCCACCTTGCAAAATTTCTAGTTATAATATGATTTTATGGGGTTTTATTACACAATGAGGAACTTTTCTCATTACTGTGAGGATTAAATAAATTGCCTATAACAATGTTAGAGTGTCTAGCACATGGTATGTCTCAGCAGATCAACTCCTTCACTTAACATGTATACATACTATACATATACTTTAACATGAATATCTACTATGTACCTGGCACTGTTCTGTGTGACAGGAAGAAAACAGTCAAGAAAAAAGACAAAAATCTCTGTTTTCACATTCTATTAAAAAAAAAGGAATAACAGAACTGAACAGAGCAAGAGAGGGGAGGAGCGTAAAATTGGGGGAGGGAAGGGTACAAAAGATTAAGATGGTTCATGGGTGATAAGATGGTGGGAGAACCGCAGGGTAGACAGTGATGTAAAATATATGTACGTGCAATTAATTTTAAAAATCAAATTAAAATAAAAAATTTTAATGTAGGAATAAATAAATAACATGGAAAAAAGGTAAACTATATAGAATGCTAGACTGAGAGGATGCCAAGGGCATGACAAAGCAAAAATGGAGATTATGAAATAGCTAAGAATGTTTCACATTTTAGGGTAGGGGTGAGGGGTCCTAACTGTGGTGGTAACTTTGATGTGCAAAACCTCATGCAAGTGAGAGAGCTTGCTGTGCATAGATCACAGGAGCTGTAAAGCAAATGCAAAGGCTCTGAGGTTGTAAGTACCTAATATGCTCAAGAAACAATGGGAAAAGAGTAACATCAGTATGTGATGATTAGTGATGCTGGGAGCAGGGGGTGGGGCAGGGAATGGTGCTCATTACTCATGGTGAGAATTTTGGATTATATTCTGGTTGAGATGACATGGGGGTGGGTTGGGGGGTTTCCTGCAGAGGGCTGCACTAACACACAGCAAAATAATAATGCAGGTGATAGTAACTATACTTAAAATCAGGTTTAGACTTGCCTCTACTTAACTGATAACACACTTTTCAGCTGTCACACTTAAAACAGAAACCTACTGGAATAATACCTTAGAGGTGTCATAATGGTAGAGCTTCATCAATCAACGTAAAGGCCTTTCATGTCAATTGCTTAAACTTGGTATAGAATTTGCACATTTAAGGGAAATAACTGTATCAAGACTCACAAGAAGCCTTTCTTCAGGTGTTGTGTGCGTTGTGGAGAGGACGAGAAGCTGATACTACATGTTTTCCTCTGCCTTCAGGAGTGGTGTTTAAAAAAATCTGATAATATAAACCACTCACTAGTTCATATACATTATAATTATTTTTTATATTTACAAATCATCTATGAGGTTTCAAATATTTTTTATGAAGAAAAAAATAGCATGGCCCTTGACCCTAAAAGGTTTACTTCTGAAAAGTAAGCATTTGGGAACCTCTCTGGGGACTGTGTTAAGCGTCTGTCATTTTATTTCTGGTGAGAGATAATGATAGTCAAAACAGGATGGTATTTTGATGAAAGAATAATCAATCTGAAGTCATAATGAAGTTACACCAAAGATGATCAATGATTCCTTCTCATACAAATAATATTCCTTAAAATGATGAGGCTTATTCACTCAAAAACTAATGTAGGTACATAACTTGAAAAATCAATTTTATTAAGCTCATGTAAGCGTACTACAGGAAGTCTACAAAATAGTTTAATTACTTTAAATTGCCACTGGAAAATTCTATTAACAAGCTATAAAGAATGATCTAGCTAACTTTCAAATATAAACTTCATAAAAAATCTTGGAAACATTTTTTAAAAGATGGCTTCAACAATAATGTAAGGTATACACTCACTCTCAATGACCCTCATCCCACCAAAACCAACAATGAAAGCTTTAAATTAGTAACCAGTGTTCCTGTAGTAACAAGGTAACTCCCAATTATGCAATGTAATGTATGCCTTTTAGGTGCATAGTTGGAAAACATCGAGACAGAGGATATGGTTTCCTCCCCGATTTTTATGCTATCATTTAAAATGAAAACCATGCTTTTCACATGCAAGAACCTGAATCCTGTCTGGTAGTACATGATTGAAGAAGTATGGTTATATGTAGTGCCTAACAAATGTGTCAATCAATTAACCACTATAAACAAAGCCAGTACTTAAAGAGTGCAATAGTTCCCACTGACTTTCTTTGAGAGCTGTGCTAAAATGGTAATCACTACCCATTAGGAGTTAGATTTCAGGAGTAAAGGATTAAGATTTCAGGAGGTAAAGGATTAATGCAACATTTCCATAGTATAAGCTGCATAACAGTAATATGCTAAATATTTCTGGTTGATTTAGGAACCTGGTAGAGAAAATTGTAGACTCAAAAAGGAATTCAGTTTAAATTCTGTTCCCACCATTATGAAGATATCAATAAAGAAAGTCACCTTGGTGCTAAAATGTCAGTAACACCAGTGGTAGATTAAAAACGACTGTGACTATCAGGGATGGGGAGGAGTATGGCCTTGCTGGTTTTGCATATTATGTATTTCCAGTGCCTAAGTCTGTATACTCAACAGAGGGGAAGATCTGTGCTACATATTCAAAGAATTAATGAATAAGTAAATAACCTTAGTTAACTTTCAGAACCTTTAGAAAAAAATCCCACTAACATGCACCAATGTAGCAAAGAACAACCTTATATTGATCAAGGACTTTTAAAAGCTATAAATGTTAGCAATTAAAATGCGAAGCTTAATAATTAAAAATTTTAAAGGTAGGTTTTTAAAAAGGAAAACTGCAAGTAATAGTAGATTTTCTTTAATTCTTTGTCTCATATAATATTTTTCCTTGGAACATTTTACACTTACCAATGCAAGTGTAAAAAATAACAGTATGAACATTTCACACTGTTTCTCAATAAATTAAAGATGGCTGTGAATGGCAATTTTGTTCTGTTTTCAACATCCTGTCTATAATAATTAAAGAGTAGGGTCACCACCTCCACTGAGGCACTTCTAAGAGTAAAAGGAAACCCTATCAACATTTTGCCTGTGACGACATCCATAATCCCAGACTGTCCCATACAAACCTAAACTAAAGATGGACTTAAAAAGCTCAAGAAAATCAGCTCACATTGATAAGGCTATTCAAGAGCCCACAAGGCCCTGATTTCTCTCTGAACAACCTTTGCTTATAATAAATGTTAGGGCTTGCATTGGACAAAGCACATTCATCTCATTCTTTCTAAAAGTTCCATATATTAGCCAAGTATTTATTCATCCAATGAAGAGTACAGCACTTGTTTTCCAAATGAGAAAACTGAGGGAAATGTATGTCACTATGGAAGACAGCACAGTTAAGTGTCAGTGCTAGGACTTAAAACCAGATCTCAAACTCAATCCTGTGTCTTTACACATATTGGCTCTGGGGGTGATTAGAATGAAAGGATGCAGCAGCCAGAGGATAGCTGGAAAATGCCAAGTCACGTGATGAATTACTTTTCATAGGTAGAATGAAATTTTAGTGACTTTTCAAACACAAGGTGGGAGATAGCATAGGAATAGGAATTTAGAAGAATTTTCAGCAAACCTGAGTTTTGCTTTTCTTAGGTACATATAATTCTGGAAGAAAATGCAATTTCCCTCTTTTTTTTTTTTTTTTTTTGAGACTAGGTCTCGCTATTTTTGCCTGTGAAACCGCAGGCTCTCGTTGCCTGGGGTACCACAGACTCAAGCAATCCCCAGCCTCGGCTTCCCAGGTAGCTGGGATTACAGGCGTGCACCACCATGCCCAGCTACAGTTTTTTAGGACTAGGTCTCACAACATGCCCCGGGCGGAACTCGAACCATGATCCCGGGCTATGGCTTCCTAGGCTGCCACCTACAGGCATGCGCCACCATGCCCGGACTAATTTCCCTCTTTTAATGAGGTCAAACTCTTATCACATAGAGGCAGCTGACAGTTTTGTGAAGAACCATCTCCCCTTCCTCAGTAAACAGTAGGCATGGATAACTATCACTTTACATCTGGTGCCAAGTATGCAGTGTCACTGGTCCTTCCTGGGGTATCTGAGACAGTGTGCTTGTACTTAAGAAACACAAGGGTCTCCCACACATGTGGCCCAGTAAAATATTAACAGTCTGAAAGTGGATAGGTGTTTTCTATATCAAAGATATGCTAGAGACTTCCAATGAATTTCAGTCTCAGAGGGTGAAGGAGTGGGGAAAATCCAACTAAAGCTTATTGGGTTTAAAAGTTACACTGATAAATCATTTAGAGCAAAACCTAAAATATTCCCCAACGCAGATGTACTATTTTTTTTTTTTTAAATTCTAGGGAACTGAAGTCAACAAACCACTCTCGATAAACATTCTTATGACTCATGCTCCATAAAAGCGTAAGCGTAAGGTGTGACTCAAGCCCAGGCCTTCAACATTTTTACATCATCCTTCCAATATACGCAGGAAAATTACCCACCGATTTTTTTCAAAAAAACCTTTTATGTACCCTTGCTTACGTGTATCTTTAAGAAAGCACATGTATCGATGCTCAAAGAAGAACTGGAAATGAAATGCCTCTCATTTAACTTGACTTTAGCAAGAGAAATTAAATGTTATGCAAAAGATGTGGTCTCTGCTCTCCATATGGCCTGTAAGATCTCTGCTGTCACACTGGGAATTGTGTGTTAGGATGATTTACTCCTATACTGGTTGACTCTACCACATTGTCAACTGGAGAACAGGGATTCTATCTATTAGTAATAAATCCCTAGTACCAACACAACAGGAATAAATGAATTATCAGGCTATCAAAGTGGAAATTAGCAGTGATGACTGGTGGGGAGAAGAAGAGCAAGAAACAGTTATGTTTCATTTTCGTGGTAAAACAAAAGAGGCTTTCAGGCAAAAGAATGTATACTTCCACAAAGATGCTCCCTTGAGAATAAGCTATGTGAACACAGAGCTTTCTATTGTTTTCCTCATCTAGTACTCTTAAGAGTCTCAGGCAATAGAATAACTACTCAATAAATATTACATGATGGGTGGGTGACTGGTGTATAGGTTGCTGGATAGGTCAATGAATGAAAAGGCACAATGATTAAATGGGAAAAATCTCAGGCTGCTAATTAAAACTCCAGTGAAACCACATCACTTGCTATTAATGGCTGCTTACGAAATACTTGCAGTAGTACTTGTTATTCTTCTCAATGACAAGCTAGATTCATTTGCTCTGTTCAAGACTTTTGCCACATGGAAAAAAAATCACTGTGATTATAATGGAAAATGTTTTCTGAGACTAGATGCAGTATTTCCATCTCCAAGCTCACAGATTCACCACTCTTGAGTGACTTCAGTCTTGGCTGGTGCACAGGTCAGCTTCCAAACCTCATGGGGTGTTCGCTTAGCTTTACCTTCCTTTGATAGCCTTTCATTATTGGACTGGTCATTCATTTCTCCCAAGGACCTTACAAGAGTTGCTGGGTACTGGAAACTATTCACCTATTCAACCACTCGTCTTGTATTTACAGACTGCTTCTTTGCGTGTTCTAGAAGAACACACCATGAATCATGAGCTACTAAGTGAAATTGCTGAGTAGGTGTACAGCCATTGCAGGAAATTCAACCTAATTCTATACCAGCTTTACTGTGTGTAAGGAGTCTCTTAAGGTTTCTGAAAAAGTCACAAAAGATGCATGCAATAGAGCTGGGAATCCATTCAGGTACATGAAAGTGTTGTATCCACCATTTCAAATAGACAAGTCAAATTATTACCTTGTACACATGCTTAACAGTAAACAAGGCATCCACATACACCAGCAGAAACTGTCATGTAACTCTGAGAGGTAAGCAGAGCACGTGTCTTGAATTGAAACAATCTGGGGTACCACAGACTCAAGCAATCCCCAGCCTCAGCTTCCCAGGTAGCTGGGATTACAGGCGTGTGTCACCGCGCCCAGCTAATTTTTGGGACTAGGTCTCACTGTGTTGCCCTGAGCTGGACTTGAACCGCGATCCCTGGTCCCAGCTGATTCATAGGCTGAAGCTTACAGGCATGAGCCACCATGCCCGGCTCTGTGATGCGAACTTATTCAAGCCAGTGCAAGTGTGTGCTTGGGTGGCAGGCATGGAGGCACGCACTTCTAAATGCTACCATCACTTGAAAGTCTCAAGGTCTCTGTTTGTGCGCCCCCCCCCGCCCCGCCCCCCAGCAAAAGCAACTATCTTACCTGGTTTATTTCCCACGGGGTTGCTGTTCGGTCCTGAAGTTGCAGGGGTGGACCGGTTGGAGGCAGTTTTCTTCTCGTGCACTTTGTAACTGTCAGGCGCTGCACAAGTGAGATAAATTAGAGAAGGTATTTTTTTCTTGAAATTTTTTATTCACCTGTCCAGCATGTATAAAATCGGTGAATCAGGTATTACGCTGATTCAGGAACAAAAAGGATAAAGTTAATTACAACCTTGCCCTTTGGAACATGTTGTTTAGGGGAAAAATCACATCCAAAGACCAACAGCTCAGCCAAATCGACAAGTTCTATAGGGGCGCAATGTCCTAGGCCTCATACACTGGGCTGTCTCAGTTTATGAATAAAGCAACAGTATGGAGGCATGATGGATACCTAAAATCTTAGTTCTATAAGATTCAGGTACTAGGAACTAAATAATTACATAGATCACAAAAAATGGGCCATGAAGAGACACAAAAGGAGTGTAACTTAGAATTTTGAAAAAGCCTCAGACAAATGCTAAATAACAAAGATTATTAAGGAGATGAAGGGAAATGTGTTCTAGGACAGACATGAAGGGCCAATAGACCAGGCAAGTGTCTGATTATGTAAGGAAGGGATTCCCCAGAATCAGGTAAATTTTTCGTCCCATGTACTTATTTAACATATTTTCCAAGGAAAGATATTCGTTGCTGTTTAAAATAGAAATCACGTCAAAAACCCAATCCTGAATTTCCCTGGCTCACAGCCTGCTTGACAAGTAGGTCCCTCCTCCATTAAGGCAATTCCAGGCCCAAAGCCTGGAGTCATCCTTCACATGTTTCCTTTCCTCAATACATCCTCTTGACAATCTCTACACTTGACACGTTACCAAATTCTTTCAGTTCGACCTTAGGAAAACAGCATCTCTTCCCCATGTGACTGCTATGATCGCTTAGTTTACCTGATCCTATCTCTGACACCTCAGTCTATTTCTTTATCAGCAGTCAGAGCAATCTTATTCATATATAAAGTTTGTCGTTCTTCATCTCAAAACTCTTTAATACCTGCTATCTTGTTCACAGTAAAACTCCAGGCCTCTGTCATTGCCTAGAAGGTAGTTATTACCTTGTACCACTTTCCTCCTGAATCACTCTGCTCTCATCATACCTACTTCCTGGCTCCCATGCCTGAGCCTTTGCACATGTCTGAAATGTTCTTTCAGATATCAGCAGGGGCAGAGACCCTTGGGTCTCTGCTCAAATATGATAATAGAGAATCTCCTTTGCCTTTCTGAAATAGCATCCCCAACACGCATCACTCCCCAGGTCTTCTTATCTTGCTTTGTTTCTATTCTGAAATAGCACATATTATCTTTATTAGGCTGAGAGAACTGGATACTATCTAGAAAGTAGGGTTATTTTTTTTACTTTGAAAGGGTATGATAATTAGGGTTTAGGTAAACTAAATTTAAAGTTCATATCCAAGTGCACTAAAAAACAAAACAAACCAACAACAAAAAACTAGCAAATTTATCTTCGATGAAGAATATCTCTCAATTAGATCAAAGTATTAGCTAGCATGGTTTTGAAATCACAGGATACTAAAAAGCATCTTATGCATCTCCTTTACTATGGCCCAATCTCAAACCATTTGTTTGCTTTAAATAGCAGCTTCAAACACAAGACTTGGCTGGTTTCAGTTTTACTGACTTGAGTTTTCTTTGCCATAGTTTCTGGAAAAAGTTCGTAAGCTGTAATAGAGGATAAGACAAGTTTTTTAAAAAGCAGCAGAAAGTCTCAGTGGAAGATTTCTGAAGGATGTTGCTTGCCACTTGTGCAAGCAGTGTGCTAGGCAATTTACCCCTGGCAAAGGATGCTGTGACATGTGTACACACTGATGTTGGGAGATGGGGACAAATCAAGATGAGTCTGAGCAGATTCAGGAGAGGTCCTGACATCGACCTGGGGGAAGGGGGTATTGGAAGTATGAGGGGCTTTGTAACATTCAGCACATGTTCTCCTGCCCCTCACCAGAAACGAGGTGCCAGGTATCACCAGGGGAAGCCTGTTCCAACCAGTCAGTCCTGGCTCATCATCTCACAACTTCAGAGAAGCTCCTAGAAACCAAAACCTGACTCTAATTGGGACCTTTGTGCTCACCAGGGAGAGAATAACTGTTCTGGTTCTCCTTTCTCTGCAAATTAATCTTGTTAAAACTGCTTCTTAAACCTTCTTAAAACAGAAAGACATTAACAGTTAAAGCCCAACAGAGAGCGACACACAGATCTAGAGTAGTTTGATGATCATTTCACTGTAGAGTTGCCTCCAGCACATGGCAAATAAAGCTGCAGTTCACCATGTGTTCAGGACGAGTTTATGTATATTTAGTTAATTGAAAGATCACTAGAATCAATTGTTTCCAATCCATTAGACATGTTTGTTTCCTTCTTGCCTCCTTATGTCTGACATAATCCCGTCCTTCTCTGGTGATTGAGCATCTGCAGCACCCTCAGGTCTACCAACAAACACAAAACCAACTGAATGGCATGAGCAGGTTTTAGGGACAGACCAGGCTGGAGATGAACACATTCGTAACACAAGGCCGGCACAAGTGCCTTTTCTGGTAACTGCTGACAAAAGCCTTTGGTGGGTTGTAGGGTAAAAGAGCTTGTAGGGTTTTTCTGTATCCTTATGCCATTAGCCCCTATAACCAGCACCTGTAGTGTTGCGCCCTCCCCATGACTGTACATGCCTGGCCCAGTGGGTGTGTGCATGCATGAGTGGGCTCACCTGGGTTTAGGAGGAGGGGGACACAGGAGTGACCTCACCTGGAGAGGAGAGTGAGGGCAAGACCTCTAGGAGAAAGCGAAGAGAATGTGAGCCCAGACAAAGTGTGAGAAGACTCCCGGGGGTAGTGGGGCTTGCCTGCCTCCCAGTGCCCTCCCCCTTGCCAGCATTCCTGAATGCCTGCCATCCCTGTGCTGTAACTTGCTTACTCTTTAAACGCACATGTAAAAATAAATCTTAATGAAACCGGCGGTCTGGCTGCTTCAGTTCCTATTTATCTACATCTGACTTTTATTGGACACACTTCAGTTGAACTGTTATCTGCCTACTTTATCTAGTTCTCAGGAATTTATTTCTATCCCAGATAGTTTTTGATTCTGCCACAGCAGTGCTGGGCGCCCACTTACAATGGCAGGCAGTTGGCTGTGTGTATGGTAGGGGGCGAGGGACAGGAACTTGTGAGGGGGAGGAAGAGGGAAGGAGCAGTGGCACATTGTTTAACCTTTGCCTTAGTCCCCCCAAAACACTCTCGGAGTTGTGAAAACTACACAGGACTGCAGGGCTCACCTTAAGGCTCAACACATGGGAGAAAGTATTTTTGGATCCTATTCCCCACACCAAAGTGGAAAACTGGATTTCTGTTTCCTCAGGGCTTTGCTCAATTAGGACTGACAGGGAAAGCAAAGTCAAGTCACCTGGTGACCGGCACAAGGGGACAGGAGGTCTGGCCCAGCTTTTGGTTTCAGAGGTTTTCAGTTCAGCTGCAGTCATACCTCCTGAGGGGGTCTCAGTCAGACTGGACTCACTGGTATGGTTTGTAGGGTACAACCTGGTTCGTCAAGCTGTATCATCAGTCCTTCTGGAACTTGGAGAGAGAATAGTTACCACATTAAGTGATAACAGTCTTAAAAAAATTCATATCAGGACGGGCATGGTGGCGCATGCCTAAAAGCGGCAGTCTACGAAGCCACAGTGAGGACTAGGGATGGTGGTTCAAGTCCTGCTCGGGGCAACATAGTGAGACCTAGTTCCAAAAAAATAGCTGGGTGTGGTGGTGTGCGCCTGTAATCCCAGGTACCTGGGAAGTTGAGGCTGGGGACTGCTTGAGTCCGTGGTACCCCAGGCAACATAAGTCTGAGGTTCCACGGGCAATAATAGCGAGACCTAGTCTCAAAAAAAAAAAAAAAATTCATATCAGTGACAAAAATAACTTAGGAGGAGTTTTTGAAACAGTGTAAGGAATGGCAATGCTTTAGAATACAATGAAAATAGGAATTTATTCATGTTTTGATTGCCATCATTTAAAACCTGGAAATCCTACGTAGCTAATGGGATGCTGAACTGCAACATCCCCATCTGGATAGGTTCGCAGTCAGTTCTAGCAGCTAATGGTACACACCAAGCAGGTAGGCTAGGAAGCAGAGGCAGGCTCACTCCCCAGCCTTCTAGGAATCCTCACACTCTTTCTCTGGGAGCTCTTTCTCTCTCTCTGGAGTTCTCCCATTCTCTTCACATGCTCTCCGCTTCCCCTGAGTGACCTGTTAACCTCTCCCTCCTAGGGCCAGGTGAGCCCACTCACACATGTATGCACCCACTGGGCCAGGTATGCACACTTTTGGGGCGGATGCAATACCACAGGTGCTGGTCCTAGAGGCTAATGGCAAAAGGATAAAAACCTTGATAATTCACTTACCCTACAGATGCATACACACTTTTAAAACTTTTTGCACTACTCAGGTGACTTTCCATTATTACTTGAATCTCTTCTGTGTCATTTTTTCAACAAAGAAAATTGAGTCACCTACTACAAGGCTCAATAAATCTTCTTTAGCCTTATACGATCTTTATTGATCTTCCTGTTGGCTTGAAAGCTTTATTCCATTAGCATCACATGTGAGGAGAGGAAGGACACAGATCCACCGCTGTGGTCCCGGACTCTGTCTCTAAATCACTAGGAAACAACATACCACAGTCCCAGATTCGTGCGGCTGTCATCCCCCCGAAGCTCTGCAGCTCCAGGAAGTGGCATGGATGTGTCTATCACCACTTCCCAACAGGCTGGCTGAGAGACTGCATTTCCAGCATGGTCTCCCAAGGGCCATCATGTTCTCACTGCTTTGCTTCTATTTTTGGCCGTATGGTTTGGGTGCATTATTAGAAAGTCTCCCTTAGTTGATCAAAATGACTGGTCCAACAAATGCGTGATTTAAGCCCAAATACTTACTCCAATAAGCTATTTCAGACTCTAACTTTGGAGACCAAGCTGAGATGAAATATATGTGGACAGTGAAATATATGTGGACTTTCTACCCCTAAGAATAGAGTATCTGTTACTAATTTTAGTAAAATCTGAAAGGTGGCTTGGGACAGAGTGAGAGTTTAGCTCTGACACGCCAGACTCATAGAGGTACATCACTATGGTTTTCAAATGGACTTTGTCGACACACAGGAGCCAAGTGACCCACCCAGGTGTGGGAGAGTAATCTAGACAAAACCAGAGGTTGAACCTCATGGAATGGCAATATTCAACCAACATTCACTAAAAATGGCAACTTTGTGTGTTTCCATTTCATAATTTGATCTACCTTAATCAGAAAGAATTCACAAAGCAGGCCTCAGATATTGGTCCTTAGAAAGGTCTGGTACCTGCTTTTGCTTCCCCGCCTGTTTGTTCTCATAGAGTTTAGCCATGAAGATGATCATATCTGAGTTCTGGATCTTTCCAGAGAGCCACAGAACTTGGGGTGCCTTAGAGATCCCTGAAACACCAAACAAGCAGTTTACTAGAAAACTGAACCCCAAAACAATGTTTGAATGCAG
>PVHY01005298.1:0-15272 GCA_004024945.1 Uropsilus gracilis
AAAAAAAAAAAAAAAAGAAAGAAAAGAAAACGATCTAGAAAAAGCTAAAAAGAATTTCATTTTTCTACCTCACATGTTATCTCGGTACTTGGCAAGCACGTCCATGCAGGGAATGAACAGGGATGGCCCCATTCCTCCTTCTCCCTCTCCCATGGCTATGTGGCTGTGACAGTCTTCACCAATACATGCTGCTGGTTTGGGAAGAGCAGCTGGCAGAGAAAAGGCCCTGTCTTCCAGGAACCCACCCTGAGCTAAAGGTGGGACAGAAGGGTCTCATTGTGCTGGGAATACACCATGCCCCTCACTTTCCTCCAGATCGCCTCACACCCAGCTGTAGGAGGCAAGGGGGTGGCACACAACATCCCAACCCAAGTACAGCACCACCCTTTGTCAGAAATTTCTCCCCAAATTTGGAAACTGGAGATCGGGCCCAGCAGGTGAGAGTCTGTGGGTGGGGTGGGCCGGGGTCCCCTCTCTCAGTTTCTGCCCTAGTAGGAAACTGAACTGCTTACTCTGCCGCAGAGCAAACAGCACCCTGAAGATGCAGCTTCCTGGGCAAGCTCTTCTCATGAAATTTTGGTGATTTCATAATGTTTCTGCCACCTGCAGAATCTGCCCCCCCCCCCCATCTCCTGCAAAAGTTGAGGCAAGCACACGAGCCTACACATGAGCTCCAGGCAGATACTCACACGTGTGAGGGCCCTGTGGGAAGCCGCTGTGGGAAAGGGAAGGGTGAGGAACAAGTACCACCAAGGGTAAGAATGCAGCACCAATGGCAGGGCTCTGGTGGAAGAAGATGGGAGGGCTGGGAAGGTGCAGGGAGTGCCTAGGAGTGGTAGGTAAGAAAGAAACCTGGCACCTGGCAGTCACTACCCCATGTGTACACCCATGATCCCCCGGTGGAGGTGGCTGCCAGTTACTGTGCCTGTTGCATGCCCAGCCCCATCCACAGCTTGGAGCCATTCTCCAGCCAGAAGGGCTGAGGCTCCTGGAAGCCACACAGAGAATGTCTGAGCGTGTACCCCTGTATGTGATATGCATCTAGCTATGCATAGTGAATGGAGAGTTACATGTGTGTGGTGAGCACACAAGTGTGAGTATGTGATGTGTGCATGGGTGTGTGAGAAGACAAGGGCTGTGACCATCTGCAAAAGCCACATATCAATGTGAAATATATATATCTATAAATAAATTATTTATATATTAAAAAAAACCCCAAAAGCCACATATCACCATCTGCATATACAAGATGGCCGCACCTGCCAGGTCCCACAACCCATAATATCCACAAAGTACCGGTCCCAGGGGGTCTGGGGTCAGGGCCTCCTCCTCACCAGGTCCTGCATACATGATGGCCTTACCTCCCAATGTCCCCCTTTTTCACTGAGAACCAAGAGGGCAACCCAAGTTTGCTGAGCAGGTGAGACTGGGCAGAGCTGGCCCTGCCTGTTGGCCCTGGAAGCCTGGTTCTGTCCTCGCAACTGAGAAAGCCCTGCATGGGCCTGTGAGGGTCCTGCCTTGAGGCTAGCGCCCCATGGACAGCAAGCCCGTGGAAGGGCCCGAGTGACAAAACACATCACACCTCCCAACACAGGCAGCAGCGATGTGGCCCAGGCTGCTCTTTGAACCTCCAGGATAGAGATTAGAACAACCCCTTATCCCCACTCTTGTCACTCCCTCCAAGCCTACCTGATCCCTGGGGGGCAGCACTAGACAGGATCCACTTGACCAGGCAGCATCGCATCAGGGCCTGGCGGGTGAGCCGTGGCCTCTGCCACTTGACGCCCTCCTTCTTGCTGAGGGCCGAGCGCCCAGGGTCCCCCAGGAGGCTGCCATCTGACACCTTCATCACCTCCTGCAGTGAAAACAGGTAGAACATCCCTGAGCCATTGCTCACAAGGAAGCTTCAGATCATTCCCCTGGGTGAGCCTCACCTCCACTCAGGCACTCTTCTTCCAGGGGTGCATGCTAGTGCCAACTGGAGAATTCCTTGGACTCTTGCCCCATCATGGGTCATTCCTGCCCATCTCTCACCAGTCTTCTCCCTCAAGAGCCTTCATTCACCACATGGTGGAGGGGTGAGCTGAGAGTGACATTCAAAGATCTGGGGTACCATGCAGCTCTTGTGGACCACACATACCCTCCTCGAGCCTCGCTGACCTACTCTGTGAACAAAGCTCCTTCCTGCAGCTCTGTGTTCTTTCCCCAGCTCTCTTGGTTGGTCCAGTGAGCCCTACTCATGTTTTAAGATTCAGTCAGCAAGCCACCTCTTCCAGGAAGCCTCCCCAGCTTTCTCTGGCTGAGGGAGTTGGTCTGCCATAGTTCCTCATCAACACAGGCTACAGGGTAACAACTCACTGAAGGAACCCCTGGTTGGAAGCAGGGCATCTGGGTTTCCCCCTCCATGGCACATGAGGTGTCCTTGGAAATAAGGAGGCAAGGGGCCAGACAGGCTCATCGAATGCCCATGCTGGCAGGGGTCTCACTGTCAGAGCTTTGGGGATCACAGTCCAAACCCCCGCCCCAACTGGAGCCCAGAGTGAAAATGAGCCATGCAGGCTCACACAGCAAAGTTGGGCTTCCTCACTTCACTTCTGCAACCTTGCTCCTTCTTCACCTTGAGGCAAGCCAAGACTGAATGAAAAATGGGGAGACCCACCAGGAGGGGCACACTGATGGAACCCATCAAGGAGTTCCAGCCAGTGTGATGGGGAAAGGTCAGCCTGGGGTCACAGCAGGGTCCACAGAGCATCAAGTTTTGTTTTCTTAGGACAGTATTTTGAGAAGCCCCATCCTAGCCCCAAAACCACTCGGTGTGCTCAGGGCAACAGGATGGGGGGGGGTCATGTGTGGCAAGCTGGAACTCTGGCAGGTCTATCTTGCTGCCCTTTTGCCATCCCCTCCTTACAGCAGCCCAGGGTTCATTCTGTCCTTGCGGCAGGGCCTGAGTTCCAGTTGTGGGGGGAAGCAGCACCCTATGTGGGTGCCATTTTGAGTTGCCCTGGAGCCTGGTTAGCCACTGGGGTGGTCGGTTGGCCATGTCTTTCTGGAGAAGGGGGCTCATGTGTACCTTGTTTTCACGGTATTTGGTTACTCGAAGTAAATGACCCACAGGTATGCAATGCGGCAAATACTGTAGATTCAGAACTCAAAGCAGCCCCTGCATCAGTCAGCTTCTCAAGTGACTGACCCAGGCTGATTTGTTCTGGAAAGGAACCAGTAATGGGGAGTCCAGGTCAGTCATGTCTTCTCAGGGAAGGACGGAGAGCCAGGGTTGGAAAATGCAAGCAAAGAGAAGGCAGCTGAACCACCAGACCTCAGTGAAGACCCTCTACTCCTGCTGAGTGACATCAGCTCCTGCTGCTGGTGCTGCCACCCCAGGACCCTGCCTGGGACACTCACTGTCCCCTGGCATGGGCCCACTGCCCTTGGAGCATGGAGGCTACTGCTGGTGAAGTCTCAGTTGGGCTACTTGTTCAAGGTTAAGAGTGGAGGAATTCCATTGGCTCAGGTGCAGCCATAGGCTCAGTCTCCAACCTCATGGGGAGCCAAGGAAATAAGCATCTGGCCTTTCAGACATTCTTTTAAACATAGGGAGGAAGAAAACCCCTACAAATGCTGCACAAACTGTGGTGTCTGCACAATGCCTGCGGAGGGGAAAGAGGCCTGTTACCTCCTGCAGGCTCCAGTAACATGGGAGGAACATGGGAGGACCCTTCGGGCACTGAGTTGGCTCGTGGCCCCATACAGTCTGCAGGTCATCTTTGATGAAGCGGCCACCTAGGCATGGAGGTGTCCAGACCCCTTCTCCTGACTGTTGAAGCCACCACCAAACAGGTTCCAGTAGTCAGTTCCCCCCTCAAAGTGACCACCCCAAATCACCTCCTAATATACACTCTCAGCAACAGCCCCCACATTTCCCTATTCCTAAGCCTGCCTGGGAAGTAATGGGGGTCAGTGAGTCACTCGCCACTCCAATGGGGCGAACGAGGGCATGGCAAGGAGTTGCAAGTTGCTAGAGGTGCTGAGAAAGCTCCCCCCCACATACCTGCATATGCACACATGTCTATATATGTAGCATGCATGTTTACACACGCACATAGACACACAGGTACTGCCTGCCCAGCCATCTTCACTATTAACCACCTCCGGACAGAAGTGGCCTTGGTGAGTAAAGTCTTTATTTCCGCCCAAGGTGGGATGTGGGCAGCCCAGCGGCTGGAACTCATTGTCCCATGAGTTCCTTCGCTCTGGTTGTGGGGTTGGCAGAGAATGTCAGGGCAGAAGACTGAGCAGGGCCTTTGTGCACTGGCAAGCCTTCTTGAGGGCTCAACTCAGAGCAATGCTGGCACCACCTGGCAGGTTACCCATCAGCAGCCCAGGACTACTTGTGGGCTTCTGTCTTCAACCTGAGCTGGACTGATGGGGACAAGACCCAGCACTGGCCTGGTGCCTCCTGGGAAGACTGGGAGGGCCCAGGGCAGCTGGAGCGAGTACTCCCTTCATGCTTGTCTATTCTGGGCAGCCTGTCATCTCGTCGCCATGACTACTCAACATGGTAACACCACTCCCATTTTAAAGAGAAGCCCCACTAGGCAGGACTGTGACTGTCTCCTTTTGTGAAGTGGGCAAGGGTCCTGAGAGCAAGGAGAGGAGGAACCCCCAGACACTGAGCCCAGGCACAGCCACACAGATGGCAGGTGGGGGTGGGCCTGTGGGTCCATCAGGCTCATGAAGACAGGGCCAGTGATAGACAGCCATCTTCATGAATATTTGACACTTGTCTGTCTGGGAGAGGGTTTGACTAGTTGTCAGGAAATGTTAAATGACAGCTTCAGGCTCCCTCTCTTGAGTCGGGAGGCAGGGCAGTGGAGGAGGGAGGCCTGAGAAGTGACACATTACTCCTCTCCCTGGGGGCTCTGCTGGCAGGGGGCAGAGACCAGGACAGTTGAGTATTGAGGGACTCCCACACAGACTAAATCCCCTCCCACCATTCTTCCATCCCTGTGGTTTTCTGCAGCATTTCAAACATTCTCCAATGCCTGGTACAGGCTGCAGAGCCCACCCAGACAGTGACCTGACCCAGTCAACCCTACTTCGCCTGCAGCACTTCACTCTTCTCTTCACTCCGCCCAGAGACTTCCACTTTGCTCCCTTCACCCTGCTGCTACCTCCACCAGCACACTCCCCTTCCTCAACCTACACCCTTCATCCTCTACCTGCCCACTCCCTCCCCTACCTGCATATTCTCTCCCCCCTCCATACTCTCCCTCCTCCTTTTGCACACTCCCACCCCCATCTGCATACTCCTTCCCCCTCCATACTCTCCCTCCTCCTTTTGCACACTCCCACCCCCGTCTGCATACTCCCTCCCCCACCTGTACACTCCCTCCCCCACCTGCATACTCTCCCTCCTTCTCTTGCTCACTCTCTCCTCTACCTTCATATGCCTCTCTGAGGATATTCAAGATTACTGGTTTTCAGCCAAGCCTTACTCAGGTAAAATTCTTATCTAGCTAGGTGGCTCTCCCACCTCTCCCCCAGGTGTGCCCCATCTCAGTGCCTGCTGTACTCACAGCAGGTATCACTTACCCTGTTTATCTGTTTTGTGTCGCATTTTCTGTGTCTTACCCCAGAACCTTAGCTCTGAGATTGGACCTGGCCTTTTGTGTAAATTACCCTTCCCTATCACAGAGTCTGGCATCCACACTCACTCATAAAACTCAACAATAAAAGAACAAAGGAACCAATTGGAAACTGGGTAAAAGACATGTACAGACATTTCACCAAAGAGGAATACAGATGGCAGATAAATACACAAAAAGTCGTTCAACATCATTAGTCATCATGGAAATGCAGATTGCACCATAATTAGATATCACTCCTACCTATGTGAATGGATAAACATTGTTTAAAGTGGCAGTTCCAAATGCTGGCTCTAACATGGAGGATGGGAATGTAAAATGCTTCAGCCACTGTGGAAATGGTTTGTCAGCTTCTTAAAAAAGTAGACACAAGACTCCTGTGCAACCTGGTTCTTGTACTGTGAGCATTTATCTCAATTAACAAAAACCTGTACAGGAGGGGTGAGGGATAGTGGGGAATGGGGTTGAGTTCCTTACATGGTTGTGCATATTTAAAAGGGTCGTATCTATGTGGTGGTCTATGAAATACAATAAATTCCAGCTTCTAAAAAAATATTCCTAACAGTTTTATCTGTGGTACTCCTAAACAGGAGACACCCAGTCACTCAGCTCCTGGTGAACAGTTCAGCAGACTGCTACCTCCACACCACAAATTATCAGTCAGCCATCAGACAGAAGGCGCCATGGCTGCACGCCGACTGGGCGGGGCTGCACAGGACTAGACTGAGGGCACTGAGTCAGCTTCAGAAGGTCCTGTGTTGTGAATTCTACGTAGGTTCATCTTAAAGTGATAATGCTTTAGAAATGGGACAGGTCAGGGGTTAAGTATGAAGGGAGGAAGTGTGAAAATGAAAGGGCAACACTGGGGATCTTTGTGGTGTTGGAACCATCCTGTCTTGACTGTCCTCATGGATGCCCAAACCAACATGTGATAAATTTGCGCAGTGTTAAATACAGACATACACATGTGTACATAAACTGGGGGAAATTAATGGGGTTGATGGGTGGATCACTATCAACATCCCAGCTATGATTTGTATAGTTATGTCATTTAAGGATGGGATACTTTCTGAGAAATGCACAGTGAACAGGTTCCTTACTGTGGAAATGTCATAGAATCATTACACAGAGTTGGGACTGTTGTCGGATACATGTTCCCCCAGTGACTGAAGCACTGCTCCGTGATATATAATCATGCTGTAGTTTTGCAAGGTGCCAGCATAAGGGACCTCGAGTAAAGGGTACATGGGATCTCTGTTTTATTTCTTACAGCTGCATGTGACTGTAATTATCTCCAAAAAGGTAATTTTTGGAGAAAATTAGAAAAGTGTTTCTAATCAAGAAACACTTGCATTCACATAAAAGAGTACTGAAAAAGGGCAAACACACCATAAATTTAAAGCCGTCAATAAATAGTCACAAATGATCAGGTGAAAGTCCCCAGATGCTCTTTACATTTCACTTGAAAATTCTCCCCTCCCACTCCTGGTGTAGCCAGCATCACTGAACAGGGAGGGACTGGGCATTCTCTGTGGACCAAAAGGTATGGCCAGGGCCATAACCTTGTGTGGCAGAGACTGCTTAAGTCAGAGGATGGGTTCTGAGCTTCCAATGTGACCCCAGTGGCACACCACTAGTGTGAGACTTCTAAACCAGGTCTCAGAAGTGACCCAAGGCTGGCCCTGAGGATTGGCGGCCTCTGGGCTCTCAATGTCTCTAGGCTGAATGCAGGTGGTCAGGATCATTTCCTGCCACTCACTCCAGAGTGACAAGTTGAGCTCCTTTGAGGAAGGTTCAGGCTAGGGTGGGGGTCTCAGCTTCCTTCCAAGATCCCCAACCTGTGGAGGTTGGGGAAGGGAGAGAAAGAACACTATGCTGAGAGTATGGAGAAAACAGAACCCTCTTACACCGCTGGTGGGGATGTAAACTGGTCAGCCATGATGGAAAGCCCTGTGGAGTTTCCTCAGAACACTGAAATTGGATCTACCATATGATCCAGTGATTCCACTCCTGGGAATTCACCCAAAGGACACTAACTCAAAAGGAAACCTGCACTCCTATCTTTATTGCAACACTGTTTACAATATGGAAACAACCCAAATACACCACAAGGGACAAACAATCAAAAAGTTGTCATATATACACGATGGAATATTACCTAGTTATTAAAAAAGATAAACTCATGTCATATGCAGCAACTTGGATGGGGCTAGAAGGGATTATGCTAAATGAAATAAGCCAGAAGGAGAAAGAAAAATACTGGGTGGTGTCACTTATGTGTGGATTATAGAAAAACCAAACAAATGTACAAAGACAAATCTTGAAAGCTGACCATAGCTTTGAGGCACACAGGAGGGAAGGGTAAGAGAATGGGTGCAGACAGGGACCTGTAGAGAGAGCACGAAGGATTAGGGTGATGGCGTATGGGTGCTTTGGAGATAGGAGAACTACGATGACCACACCTGAGGGGAGAAAACAATTACTGTACAAAAATGAACAATGATGTAAGAAAATAAACAAATTTAGAGGCTAAAAAAAAAAAAAAAAAAGGAAAGAAAAAACACCATCTACTCCTTGCCTGCCAGGCACAGAGTGGATGTTTGGAGAGGTCACCGTGTTTAATATTTATGCCAACATTCTGAGGTTCCTTAGACCCTCCCTCCAAATCACCAACCAAAGCTCAAATACTACAAGAAGTTCTCACACCCTATTACCAGGCACGCCCATTCCCTGCGGTGTGTGTTCTTGCTCGACAAAGAGTCAGACCAATTTCAAGAGGGTCCTGGTGGGTTTTAGTTGACAGTCACTGATTCCAGGGAGGAAGGCTGGGCCTCTGGTCCTGGAGATGCTCCTGTATGGTACAGATGACTAAGTGCCTGTGCCCATTGCACCCCTTGCTCCAATAACTTGGTGACCCAAGGGCAGGGTGTGGCTTCATCGGGCAGCATGCTGTTGTTTTATTTTCCTGGCATTGTCATAGTAACCCTCTACGTTAGCAAGTGCTACCAGTTTCCCATTTACAATCACCATTAAAAAATTCCCTTTTAGATGAACTTATTAAAAATATTAAATGCAAGTTAATTCAATGAAAATTTAAGCAACGTTATCACAACCTGCGGGAGATAAAGCAGAGCTGGTGGAGTCAGAGTATAGGTAGAGCACTTGGAAGCTGAGGAACCATTCAACTCAGCCCACCCGACCCCTTGGGCCTGAGGCAGCCCACAGGGGCCACTCTCCACACATGGCTAGTCCAAACCCAGACATGCTACCTGCCCAGCACCCAGTGGGTTTCAAACCCTTACTTACTAGAAAGTAAAAAAAATTCATTCATTTTTTAGTATCGATTACAACTTGAAATGATACTTCCACTGGGTGCAATAAAACATTATTAAATAAAATATGTTCTTATTCATTTATTTTACTTTCTTTAGTGTGTCTTCTCGAACACTTACGATGACTTGACTTGCATCTTATCTCTACTAGCTAGCACTGATCTCATTGGTTTGAGGAACCTCCTCCCTGCCAGGGCACAACCAGCCCCCAGCAACTGGCACCCATCTGAGTCCCACTGAGCGTCAGTCAGAGTTGTTCTGGAGAGCTGATTATGTGAGAAGCTGGGGAGCAGAGAGGTAGCAGGCAGACTGCAGTGGCTGCCCATTCCCAGGGGGTGGGGAAGGGAGACTGAGTCAGGCCCAGGCAGAGGGATGGAGGTGGAATTATTAGCACGATGGGTATTTGGGACCTGTAGCAGATGTGGGAGGTGGTGGAGGCGTCAAGGCGATTCCTCAGTAACCATGACACCTGTCACCATGAGGATGTAGGAAGCAAAGGACCCCCTCATGCCTTCCCTGTAATGGGGTCCAGACTGCCACCCAGGAATACCACCTGAGAGTTTATGCTACTCTACAGAGGTCAGCCTTCCCACCTCATGGCTCCCCACCTGACTTGGACCCTTGGAAGGGCCAGGCGGCCCCAGGAAAGCTGCTCACTGCCCAGGTGGCCCATGAAGCAGGCACAGCTTTATCCCAGGGGAGATGGAGTCTGGCCATTAGGGTGCAGAGGTCAGAACTACGAGCAGGTAGTTCAGTCTCATTCAGTCTCATCAGTTGGACTGCAGGGACCCCCCCTACCCCCCAAAAAAAGAACAGCTCAGAGAAGACTACCAGAGGTTGCCTGCAGGTATGTGGCAGCCTGTTAGGGCTAGGGGGTGTGTGACTAGAAGGTCTGAGTGGACCTGAGCTCTAGCACCAAGCTCCCTTCCCTGGAGGTCAGGTCACAGGTGTGAAGGCACATGCAAAATGTGCTAACTTCTCCCAAATGGCTACAGATATTTATAGATCAGGAAGAGTACAAATGACTCTTACAGGCCACTAGGACCAACTGGATCATAGTTCTAAAGACACACTTACGTGGTGAAGGAGGATTTCACATGGGAATGTTATTTCCAGCAGCCCAGCACAGTGGGAAGAGGTCAGTAGGCAATCAGGCCGGCCCTCACCTCCTGGCTGGGTGACCTGGACAAAGCACTTGGCTGCTCTGACCCTCAGTGTCCTTCTGCAGAATGGGAATAATCATATGCAGTCACAGAACTGTGGGAGGTGTATCAAAGGTGACCCACAAAGCCCTCAGCAGGGGCATCCTTCCTTGCTCTTCTATTGCTGAGGGAGGGCCTGGCTGCCCCATGCCAGGGGGAGGGCCAAGCTCATAGCCAGTGATGCCCAGCAGGGAAACCTAACTCATTCTGCCAGGGCAATGCTTCAGAGTCACCTGGGAGCTTTTCCACACTTGCCTGGCCCGGAGGTGGCATTATTTGACTCCGCAGGGTAGGAAATTCTGGGCCATGTTTGTGGGAGGAGGGGGGTCTCCAGTTTCTCCACCTCTTCTCTGAAGCCAATGTCTTTGCCAGCTGGGTGTCCAGTCCTATTCAGATATAGGGCTGCCTACCCCCCACTCCCCTGTATTCACAGGGACTGCTGGCGCCCAGGCTGGATCACCGAGCAGCCACTCGTCCTCGCCTGCTCTATTTCCATCTCGGGACAGATGGCAGGAAGTGGCAGTGGGCGTCACATCACGCATCCCAGAGGATCTGGATGGGGAGACTTTGGGAAACCTGGCTTCCCCACCCATCCCCGGGCACCAACAGATGTGGGTCAGGCTGCTTGTGAAGGGAGCTGAGATGGTCACAATTCCCTATAGATAAAGTGTGCACACGTGCACACACACACACATGCACACACACACACACAGACTGGGTGACACTTCTCTAAGGGCCCTGGGGTAGTGGAAGGAGAATTGGGTTGTCCCTGGTCTGTCTCTGACAACTGCCAATCAGCCAGGACACAAGTTTCACGCCCTCCCACCCCCATTTGCCATGCAGGCGATCACAGAGTCTTATTAACCAGGGATGAACTCAGCTGCCCCCTCATGCAATTGCCCTGTGGGGGGCCCTCCCAGGCTCCATTCAGCTAGTAGAAAATAATAACATTATCATTCCCCCTGCTACTTACAGAGTCCCCACTACATGCCAGTCCAGTCCTCAGTTTTTAAGGAGGTGGGCTTATTTCCCCCCAGAAAAATTAGGAGACTGGTACAGAGGAGCTAAATAATTTGTCTGCGGGCACACAACGAGTGCATGAAGGGTCTGGGCCAGAGCCCAGATCTGCCTAATGCAGAGCTGGCACCGACAAGGTGTGACCATGCTACCACCCACGTCACTTTCCTCTCCAGCCTGGGCCTTCAACGCCAACTGGGGGTGTGCGGTGCTGTGACTGGTCAGTGGGTCGATTATGATGCCTGTGGGGCAGGGCTGGGTGTTGACTCATGGCATCTTGGTAGTGGCATATACCTCTTCCCCCGTCCCCCTGTTCAGCTCAGGACCCCGACCTTAGGTGGGAGTCCGGCAGAGGTGATAAGTGAATCTTAGAGATGAGGCCCAGAGAGGGACTGGGTTCTGCCCAAGGCCATGGAGTCAATAGGACAGAGGTGGGGTTAGAACTGGGCTCTCTGCAGCCACTGCAGATGCTTTTCTTTTTTTTTTTTTTTTTCCTGTAGATGCTTTTAAAGCAAGGATCTTACACAGGGTCAGGATAGACTAGACACAGGACCATGACACCAGCAGCTGGAGGACTTGAACCTGACCCTTGCCTGGCCTGGAATAGGTGGTAGGCAGAGTTGGAGACAGGCCAGTGGGAGCTACTTTGCTAAGCTGAGTACGGCAGAGGCACTGGCCATCCAGATGGAGGGGAAGGGCCGGTAGAGACTGAGACAGCACATCAGAGAGAGGAGGCTGGACCAAGAGGGAGGAGGGGTGGGCCTCTCTTGATTGCCCCATCTCAGCTCAGCTAAGCTACCCACTCCAACTCTGGCACCTGCAGGTGCCCCTGGTTCTCTCCCTGTCATGTGGCTGTTGCGTGGCATTCTAGGACGTGGGCTGGTCACAGCTGACAGATGCACCTGTTCAAAGGAAACATCAGTCAGCTGGGAATCGGGAGCCTGGCTGGGGGGGAGGGGTGCCACCCAATGACTCATTCCACCCTGGACCCTCCTTCCTGAACTGTCTTTCCTGCTCCAGGCCTGGGGACCAGCAAAGGGAGATTTGCCAAGTTTTCATCCCTTTTCTTTCTTTGCCTGGGAAGCTGAGCTTCCTCTTCTCTCTCTCACAGAGGCTACATTCAGGCCCTGCAGCTGCTCCTGGCTGTCACTGTTGAAGCTTAGGGTGGGCTGAGGTGGGGAGAGCAGTTGGGCCCTCAGCCAGCCTGAGTTTGCCAAGCAGCTGCCATTCTTGTAGGAGAGTTGGGATGAGAAAGGGCCCTGAATTCAAAACGTGTGGTGTCCTTGCCTTTACAGCTCTGTATCAGCGACCTAGGAAAGGCTATGGCTCAAGGTCACAGGACAATCCAGAGGATGTGGCTGGGTGGGGTCTGGCTTGTGTGTACTCGCTGAAGAGCTCAGAGGGTGCTGTGGGGAGAAAGCCCACGGGGTAGCTCCCAACTGGGATGGGGCACTTCCTCGGCTGCCTAGTTCCAGGTGTTTTTCTCTCTCCCTTATAATCTTCCCAGCACCCCACCTCCATCCTATGACTGAGCCCTCAGAAACTGACTTTTGGGGTAGGACAGAATGTTCAAATTCTAACTACAACACTTTGGGCCTTGCAGTCAGAGTAGGTCTCATTTTCTTGTCTGTAATGTGGGTATAATGCCAAGAGCTGTACTATGAGTTGTGTGGGGGTCTAGGGAGCTAATGAAGGTGCGGGAGCTAATGAAGGTGCGGGACTGTTGGGAAGGCCGTGGAGGGTATCCACTCAGGGCTCCTGACCCTTAGTCCTGACCTTCATCCAGTGACACTTGAAGTGTCACTTCACTCTCCATCTCCAAGATACAAGGCCTCCCCAAGTGTCCGGAATTTGAGTGCTATCTTTGGAAAGGCCCCAAATGAACCCTACCTCCTGTAAGTACCCTGCAAGATGGTTGGAAGTCAGGTCAGTTATGGTTCTGGTGCTCAAGCTGGGCCACAGAGATCATCCTTTGGAGCCCCAGAATGGCAACCCTGTCCTTTATGTCTGAGCCTCTGGCTCTCTTGCCCTTCCTCCTAAGAGGTCAAGAAGTCAAGTCTTGGTGCTATGCTGACTAGTTGCTCCCCTTTTCTGAGAGCCTACCACTATAGGGAGGAAGGGGGGCTGTGAGGATCCAGGAATGACTGGGGAATGTGTGGACAAGGTTGTGGGTCAGATACTCATGCCAGGCCAGTGGAGGCAGGGTAGGGCGGGTAGCCACTGGTCACAACAGAGACAGACGTGAGGATGGAGGCATTGGGTTAACCCCAGTCTGTGCTCTGAATTGCTGTCTCCAGTGCCATTAGAGAGGAAGGCTGTTCTTCAAAATCATTTCTGCTGACCTTGGTGAGGGACCGAGGGGTGGCCTCCCCTAGGACCACTGTACCTGGTCTGTACCTGCCTGGCCTGGCAACAGAGTAGGGGACCCATTCTAGTCTGACCAAATCAACCACAGGCAGGTTGCTGGCAGGTATAGGCACAATGAGATCCAATAGGGCCCAGGGACCAGTTGTGGGGAAGGAGGAGTGCTGTTTGGGGTCACAATGGCTAAAGGAGGGGGGCAGATACACTTGCAGCACTAAGCCACTCTACCCTCCTGGCAGGGCAGTATGGCCTCGCTCTCAGAGGGCAGTCAGGGGCAGCAGAAGGAAGACAGAAAAGGAGCGCTGTCCTTGCCTGGTGAATAGAGGAGCTGTCTGTACATCTGCATTAGCCCGACTCACAGTGATCAGGCCACCATGGTTGTGAACTGCAAGCTCAGACCAACATCTGGAGGAGCATCCCACCTGTGCCGGCCATGATGTGTGTGTGCAGGCAGCATAGAGCCATGGGAGATGTGACGAAGCACCAAGCTTGTTTCTTGCCCTCCCATCTGCAGGCTGCTGGGCAGACTTGAGGTAGCAGGAAAGAAAATACATCGTCAACCTGTCCTTTTGCCATGGTGAAAGTGCTACCACTTCTGCCCATCCTCTGAGCACCCGTGGTGGATGGGTCTCGCAGGGCAGAGGAGGTCCAGATTCTGGGGCAGTGTGGCAGGAAGTCAGCCATCATGCCACTCTGCTGATACTCATAGGTGTAAGAGAGGCAGGAATGCGTGTCTAGGGCACAGGGCATGGGGGAAATGGCCAAATACCAGCCCTGTTTCCATCCTTGCCCACTTCCTGGACCCTGACTTTATTTGGGTCTTTTAGCTGGCCTTTTCCTTCCTCCCTGCCACCTACATGAGCTGGCTGGAGCTCCAGCAGCCATGTTGGACCTTAAGGTAACCTCAGGAATGGAGGCCAGTGAGATAGATGGTGGCTCAGCCCCTGTGGGCCTTGGGACCTCCATGCCAGCCCTCATTCCACCCTCTGGACTTTTGCGTGAGAGAAATGCAACCAACCTTGTTCAAACCACTATTATTGGGGGGGCTGGGGCAGCCAGATTTAATCCTGGTGCTTCCTCCTTCAGAGCAAGACAGTTTCAAACATGTGAGGCACTTACAAAGCATAAGGACAGATATTCCAAGTGTTAACTGTATCCTGGAGACCTGTTTATTTTCCTTTCTCTAGTTCTTTTCCATTTCATTATTCTTCATCCCTCCCCAAAAGCTGCCATGATTTTCTGAATTCTATCCCATGCATTTTCCTTGCATTCCCTAGCTCTGCCACCTCTCCACAGCCCCATAGAATGAGAACTCTTAGGATGTCTTTGGGCAGGGGGCCTTACAGCCCTTTGGAAGTAAATTCTCAGCAATGTTTCCAGTAACTGAAAGATGCATTCCCTGCTCAGCCCTCAAGCACAAGATACTCCTTAAGCATTCAACCTTCCCCAATCTAAGAGCTACTGGGCGCTAGCACCTGTCCCAGGGACCTCACTAGGCACACCAGTCACTGAAGCCGAGTTCCCCTCTATCCAGCATCTGTTCCACGAACATCTAGAACCTCTCCACCCAAAAGCCTCCCAGCCAGGACACATCAACATTCACTTTCCAGTGTAGGAAATCTGCCATTCTAGGGAGCGCAACCAGGGCAAAGCTGGTGGTGGGAGAATCTCCCGGAAGCTCCCTTCCCCACCCAGGGATGAGCCCCCAGATC